>JAFVLL020044560.1:60162-79726 GCA_021397915.2 Tor tambroides | reverse complement strand
TCAACTGTCCCAATACTTATGCTCACATCAATGAGTGGGATGAAC
Source organism: Tor tambroides (assembly GCA_021397915.2). Classification (NCBI taxonomy): domain Eukaryota; kingdom Metazoa; phylum Chordata; class Actinopteri; order Cypriniformes; family Cyprinidae; genus Tor; species Tor tambroides. The sequence continues at coordinate 79,681 of JAFVLL020044560.1, read as the reverse complement.
TCTAAAAGTGCTGTTCTTTTTATTTGGTAAAACATGTATGTGTTGAAATGTGTGGCTAATAATAAAATGTGACATTCTGTAGTTTTGTCTCATATTCATCTTTTAATCATATTTGCAAATGTCTTGACTCCACAGCCAACAGAGCAATTTTGTCTTCACTGTTCCAATACTTATGGAGGGCACTGTATATTCTATATATATAATTTATATTTATATATAATTACATATTATATTATTATTTTATATATTCTTATTATGCAGTACCTATATACAGTACTATTCAATAGTTTGGGGTCAGTAAGAATTTTTGTAGGTTTTTTAAAAGTACTATCTTATACTCAACAAAGCTGCATTTATTCAATTAAAAATACAGTAAAAACAGTAATATCGTGGAATATTATTATAATTTAAAACATCTGCAGTCTATTTTAATATATTTTAAGAAGAAATGTATTCCTATGATGACAAAGCTGAATTTTCGGATCCTGTTTCATTGTATTGTAATCACTGTAATATGCTGATGTACAGCTGAACAAACATCTCTTATTATTATTATGAATGATGAAAACAGCTCTTCTGGTGGATATTTTTGTGAAAACAGTCATTTATATTTATTTTTATATTACACACACACACTTTAATTATTTCTAATTTAAATGTGCTGAAATATGTGCATTTGCATTTATTTCAAATTGTAAAATATAATTTTTGAACTGTGTGTATAGGAGCAATACTATAACATGATGTGGTACGTTTTTTTTTTCTTTAGAAGTAATGCTCCTCAACACGATTGTTTGTCATGTAAACTATAGATAAATAAAAAATAATTCCAGACTAACACCTAAAAGCTGATATTCCTCACCTCATCAGTAAAGTCAACCCATAATCAAATCCGTCACTTGAGTGAGTGTTTGCACAGTGTTTGAGGAGTCGCCTGTCTCTCTCAGTTAAACCCAGCATGTCAACCTTAACTTTAGACCTCTGGATAACCTTCTGACACACACATTCTGACACCACACATTTCGATCATCCTGCTTCCTGTCAGGTGAGTACAGCAGATGAGTGGATAGGACATGTCAGCAATGACCTCCTACAGTGGCACGACAGTTTTCTTAAAACTCAACAAACCATGTTGTAATTGACTATAGAGAAGGAAAGAAATTGCCAAGAATGAACTATAGATGAAGAAAAGGTTGGCTGGTCTTTACTGATGCACGTCTAAGTGAACTCCCACCCGGTTTCCTCTAGTGTGAAAATGAACAGAAAGGAGGCAACACATTATTCTCGCACATAAAATCCACTGCACGGCCTCACAAACACATTACCTTTAAAAGGACATCCACATAGACGTTGTGCTGTGACATTATCTCTTTAATGTCCCATTTCACTCCCGCCATCAGTAACAGCATCTGTTCGTAATCTATGGCTTTGGCCGCCACTATCCAGTAAATGGGTTTGCGGAGCTCGCTGGCTGTAGATACAGTCTATAGAGAAAACAGCATAGAAAAGGTCACAATTAAGAGTACCTACACATAACCCCCGGCCAAACAGTGAAAAACAAACTTTAGTATTAAATATCCAAGATCCAATGTATATGTCATAAAACACTCCACATCAATCACACAGACAGCAAAGCTCATCAACAGTCAGTTTGAGTCCTATAGCAAAAGTTACACATTACACTACACACCCTGTCAGACAGAAAGGAGATTGAAAAGGCTTTCAAATAAAGAAACTGTAAAGGTCAGGGCCATAAATATTGGGATGAAACTGACTTGTGAGTAGAACTGCTGAAGAAAGGGCTTCTTGGCTGAAGGCATCATGGTGTCAAGATGAGGCTGAAGGAACTCAAACTGCTCTGCCAGAAAAACTCTGCGAGGGAAAAAAAAAAAGGCACAAGTAAGAGAGCAGTTTCTGCATGTTTGCAGCGGCAACACAATCGCTACATATCGGTTACCCACAGGGAACTGGCTGTGCTGAAAACTAGTTACGCTGGTGAAAAAAGGTATGATCTGACTAGGAAGTTTGAGGCTTACATTTGTCAACCTAACATTTGTCTGCTTTCATTTTATTTTCAGACACGAGCTACAGACAGAGACTGAGTGCTGGATATAAGAGCTTCTATATTAAGAGCTGCAGTAACTATAAAAAGTATTCACGCTCTTTTTTTTTTTTGACTGATATACAGAAAAATACTTTTTCATGTCAAAATGAAAAGTGTCTTCAAACTGGTCAAAATTTACTACAGTTATTAAACACAAAGTAATTGCTTTCCCCCTTTTAAGTCAAAATGTATTTTTACACTAAATTTAAACTCCTTTGAAATTGATCTTTGACCATATCTGCAACATTAAACAAAGATGCATAATAATATTGCAAAAAAAATATTTCAATAGCAACAAAAACTATTCAAAACCAAAATATTTGATTGGTAAAAGAATTATTTTCTATGCATAATTGTAAAAATCTGTTCACTGGTGCCAAAGTCAAATTAAGTTAATTGTGATTCAGTGCTTTAAAACAACAAAACATGAAAAAGTCCATGGGGAGAATACTTTTTACAGGCCCTGTAATAATGAGATGGGAAATTACCATTCATTAGCATAATTTTCTAACTGCTGAATTGATTTTTTTTCCCCCTCCTGTTTTGTCTTGCAACCCAAAGTTCTACAATTTGAAAACAAAGTTAGCTCACAGTCATAAAATTCATTTATATTGTCTGAGCAAATCAACTGCATCCAGAAAACGAAACAAAATTCTGCATGCAAGAAAAAACAGGCTCTTTAACTGAATGAAGAGGTAATTACAAATCATTGATTCCTTCTGCCGCCAATGGCTGCGCACAACCGGAAACTTCATAAAGTCAGTACCCACCCACCAACACAATGCATAAGGCACCAGATAATTTATGCTAATGACAGCCCACATACAGAGATAAGTGTTCACTGAGCAATAAGAGCCCAAATATTTGCATATAACATCTAATGAACACTAGAATTGATTAAAAGCAGAATACGTAAAACTATATTGCATGTTGAAGACTGCTGAGACATGCATGAAACAACCAGCACTAAACAACAATTATACAGTAGTGGGGTTTCCATCCAAAGTTGCGAATTTACTTCGTAGAATTAGAAATGTCACATAAAACATTTGCAAATAAGCACTGTTTCCATCCGACGAGTCAAAGAGAACAAAATCGTCACTTCCAGATATACTGGCACTAAATATCACAAAGAAAAGTGGGAGAAGCCACTGAATATAATAATTTTCATCTATAATAAATGACTTTCGCCTCAGAGCGAGCCGACGAAACAGTGAATGCGGTCACTGGTTTCATGGATGCCTGCTGTATAACGGTTCTGGGAGGAAATAATACAGAAATACTTTGATGACAGACTTTGCTCAGGCATTTCAGAATGACCATAACAAAATTTCAGATGCTGTGCAATGAGATCGGTCTGCTGGTTTGTCAGGTTATGCTGTCCCATCGTGCAAAGTCACATGACTTTTTTTGATGCGCATGGAGGAATCTATTCTGCAAATGTGTTTCCATCTCCCATCATTCAAGACAAAAACCACCTCAAGTGAGCATAAAAACTTTTTTGCGAATTAAGGGATTTTTTTTTGTTTGGAAATTTGACATTTCCATCACTCGGTTCTGATGCGATACTTCAAAATGCTCATTAAAACAGGGTGACGGAAACACAGCTAATGTGGTTAAGTTTCAAAATTTGATGTTTGGTTTTCTGTGATGTACTGAATAAATGTTTTCTCAAAAAAAAAAAAAACAATTCATAAAGAAAAACAGTAAAAACAGGAATGCTGTGAAATATTAGTATAATGTTCTTATTACAGAGCCCTGACAAGCCACCAACAATGTGTTCTCAAGAAGATTTAATTACAACAGGCAAAATAAATGTGAAGGTAATCATTGAATCAAGTGCATCATGATCAGGGCAGAAGCAAATTACATCTAAATATGTAACATTTATGTGGGAGGGAAAAGCGAGTAAGAGGTCACTTTGATTTTTTGATATTTAAAATACTTGACCTTGAAATAGGTCTGTTGTATCAACAGACACAAGGTGCTGATGGAACAGGGTATAATCTAAGGTTTGCATGGTTATGCTTGTATAAACACAGCACTCAAAGTAACAAGAGACCCTGTTTTGTCGCTTATCGTTCACACCCTCATGTATGCTCCCTGCTCAGACTTTGCAGCCTTCATTGATTATTCCATTAAGAAAGGAAGTGCAGGGGGAGGATTGGGGGGGGGGGGGCAAATAAGAGGTTGCACTGCCACTAACCTTCTCTGAAAAAAAACAACAAAAAAAAACAACGGTGGTTTCAAATGTAATGCATTCACAGCATGTACATGCTCCACAAGGAGAGCAGAGACCTTCACGGCTTTGATGACTCAATGTGGTGGAGTTTCTGTGCATCACGTTAAAACAGAGAGTCTTTCTTTCCTCAGAAGAACCTTTTCCAGGCTTAAACTCTGGATCTCCTGATCCGTCTTCAGTGTAAGACTTTGAAAACGTTCTCCAGCACAAAGCTTGGCATGAATCGAACGCCATCTGGATGCATCCAAAGCAGCTATAGGGAGGATCAAACTCTCTCTGCGAATGTGCAAGGGAGGATTCCCTGCTGTTGCACGAAGGCTTAACGTCTTGCTGAAAAATCAGTCGAATGGGATAAAGGTCAGAATAGGAGGACTGGAAGTTAAGATATGGTTTGGAGGCCTGAAGACTTCCTCTTCAGGATTACGGTGGAAATTCAGGTAGCTCTCATCAGCCCCTGCGGCATCACATCACTAAATGAAATGAACTCCCCTGGCTGTTGCCGAAGCTGGTTCAGCCCACCTCTGTAGACTCATCAGGAGAAAAGCAAGGCTTAATGGGGTTCGCTGATTAGATAACAACCACAGTGATATGACTGATTGGGTTAGACAGGCTTGGTTGAAAGGGGCTGCTGGGGTTAGACGTTCATCACCTAGCAACAGTAAGCTTGATCACAAGACAAGAGTCAACCAGCTTTTTAATGTAAATGTGTTCATTTGCAAGTCTCATTCCGCTTCTGCTACAAAGACGTCACAGCTGGATATATGATGCAGATGCCATCTGGCTGCCTTCTCTTTTTAAGTACAGAAATTACTTAAAACACTGATATGTGGATTGCACTAGTTAGCTCATCCAAAAGGGAAATTCTGTTTATCCATTATGTATATGTACATTGCTATTCAAAAGATTTTTTAAAAATAAAATGATACTTTCATTTAGCAAGCATGCATTACATTTAAAAAAAAATGGACATTTATGTTATAAAAGAGTTCAATTTCACATGAATGCTCTTCTTTTGAGCTTTCTATTCATCAAACAACCCTGAAAAAAAAACAAATCAAAGTTTCCACAGAAATATTAAGCAGCACAACTGTTTTCAAAATTAATAATAATAAATGTTTTCTTGAGCACCAGATTAGCATATTAGAATGATTTCTGAAGGATCATGTGATGGTGAAGACTAGAGTAATGACTGCTGAAAATTTAGCTTTGCCATCACAGAAATAAGTTACTGTACATTTTAAAATGTAAGTGAAAATAGAAAACAGTTATTTCAAATAAATTTAAAATAAAATTGACATTATATTTTACAATATTGCTGTTTTTACTGTATTCTTGAGCAAATAAAGCACAGCCTTGGTTAACATAACAGGCTTCTTTATGAATAAAATGACATTTAATTTATTTACTGAAATAAATGTTGTGTGTATGTGTTATATACATGTTTGTAACAAACACAAGGGTGGGTAAATAAAAAAAATAAAAAAATCTTTCATTTTTGGTTGAATTCTTTCTTCAAGTAAGACGGTTTAAAGTAGCTTACAGTGATTCAGTGGCGACGACTCTCTCAGCCAAGCCATAAAGCGTATCACTAGCCGTCAGGACCACCAGCTGACTGAGATGAGGACTGGGGACCTTCTCCTTCCTTTCCTCAGGAGATGCGTGAGGACCTGCGTTCTCCCCTCCAGCCTCCTGCAGAAACAACAACAACAACAAACATTTAGATCCTGATCTTGTCCAATTTAAAGTAAAAGAACTGAAAATATTCTGAAAATTAATAGGATGTCCAGTAAAACACCGTCAGCATTCCAGGAATCAGTTACTTTATTTAACAAACAAAATGAACAGATGTTTAATATAAATATTAATATAAACAGATGTTTAATAAAAATATGCTCAACTTTGGTTTTATATTGAAAAACTGTCCACTTGCAAATGTAGTGCTGGAACCTACTTGCTGCTTTTTTTTTTAACCAATAATCTCAAAAATCCTCAATGTAATTATTCAGAAAAATTTAAAGGAGTTTAAAGGAAAAGGTTTTGCTTTTAACAAAATGTTTTGCCAACACTATTAAGTAAGCCAAAGCCGCTTAGAAAGGGGATAACTACCTCAGAGGTTTAGAGTTACAATAAAAGTAATGAGTATATGCTGTAAAATGAGAACAAATACAGCATAAAACAACAAATTGAATTTAATGAGGAACTGTGAGTTCTGCCACCAAATGGTAATGCTTTGTCCATATGTAAATGAGGATTGCACATACTTCTGCTTTACCATCACCCTGTGCCAGCAAAATGTGGTGGGGTAAGGAGAAACTTCCTTGCTGTGCTCAAAACCATATTCAAGAGTCCAAAAGACCGAAGAAAACCAATGACGGAACAGAATGACTCACAAAATGAACAAATCATGCAGAGTGTTTATTCATATTCACTTTAACTGAAATCCCATTTAGATGTCACATTAACACAAACACCATATAATTAAATTGTAAACAGTGTCCCAAGCAAGAATTCACTCAAAAATGACAATTCAGTCATCATTTACATTTGCAAACCTGTATTCTTCACGTTCACTATGGAAAACAACAGCAACAACATCCTGACTTTTTTGTGAATGACGGAAGGAAGAAAATAAAATGGATTTGGAACAACGAGAGGGTGAGTAAATGATGACAGCATTTCCATTTTCAGGTGAACTACTGTATCTCTTTTCAATTCAGAGAAAGCCAGAAAAAAACCACAATCAGTTCTAAAAATTTGGGTGTTGTTAAAACAGCTCACATGACCATGAGGAATCATCTCACAAAATATGAAAATTGGTTTGGGATATCACAACATTGCAATGCAATTTGAACTTTGCCTCGCCATCATTAATATTCAAAGCCTTATTTCCCAACATCCTTACACAAACCTATTAAGGTCATATGTGATTACAGCTGAAGTGCTGCCTGTGCGGATACGTGTATTATATTCTACATGAATTAATCATACAACTTGATGTGGTACATGTATAGACATCTCCCTGTAGAATTAAATTGAGATCCAATCCAGTCAGCATGCATTGTTTGCAGACTTACAAGAGCATTTAACGTTAATTAATATATGAGTGGGTGGAAAAACAACAACAACAACGTTATCATAGACAAATTCTGACCTATTAGTAACACTAATTTAGCACTGTCAGTTGAGTGGTGTAAGATCTTACAAAGGCAACTGTGCAGTCAGTAAGACTATTTTTTATTTAGAAAGGATGCATTACATTGATCAAAAGTGATTTATATAGTTACAAAAATATTTTAATTAAATGCTGTTCTTTTAAAGGTTCTATTCAAATAATCCTGAAAAAATATTACGAAGATATTAAGCAACACTGTAAAATTCAGCTTTGCCATCACAGGACTCAAATACATTTTAAAATATATTAAAATAGAAAATAGTTATTGTGACTATGTTTTGATGAAAATAACTGCAGCCTTGGTGAGCATAAAAGACTGATTTCAAAAAATTAATAAAAATCTTAAGTACTAAACTGTCCACTTTTCACCTTTCTTTTTAGATAATAATATAAATCCTTGGAGACCAAATAACAAGCACTTCAGCATCAGTGAATTCTGAATAGGGGGTCTATTTACTGTCTCTGCACTAAACTCTAAATATGAAAGATCTGGTGAGACACAGTATAGTAGCAAAACATGCATTTTGAGGTCATCAGTTTCACCATGTGCAATGCACAATGCAATATTGATCTTTTCTCAAGCGTAATGTATTCAGAACAACATAATTATATGGCCACTATAAGACCTTCATCCTCCCAATGAGGTCAGAACAAATATCTTCCAAAAGCATATTTATTTTGAAGGATGCAAGACAAATCTTTCATCTGATTGTACGATGTATAAAACACTGTCCATAGTAATCAATCTGTCCATGAAATGACCTTTAAAAGACCATAACCTAAAGGCATGTGGAGTACACGATGTTTGATCAAATGTAAAGCGAAATGCCAACGATAGAGACCTCTTAAAAATTCTGCACATAAAACTTACAAATGCCTAGAATAGAAAAAGTATTCAACCCTTTCACTATACCATATTTTTTGTTTAGACCGTTTAACCACAGTGGACTTAATTTGGCTTTTTTTCGGTCTTCAACAGTATGAAAAGTCTAAATAAATGCTGCAGACTGTAGGGAAATCCTGAAGGAAAACCTGATAGTGTCTCCAAGACACCTGTGACTTGGGATATAATTTGTCTTCAGGTGAGCCAAAGTGTAAAAGCCAATGCTGCTTAAAAACAACAACGTTAATGTCCTGGAGTGGCCAAGTCCAAATCCAGGTCTCAATCCAGTGGAGAATTTATAGGTGGATGCTGGATCTCCATGAAACCTGCTGATCCTGAGCAGTTCTGCACAAAAGAATGAGAAACTGCAGTGTCCAGATGTGGCTGAGAGAGACTTACAGTATCCACAAATACTGCATCTGCTAAGTACTGACTAGAAATTTTTCTCTTTGACATGAAAGAATATTTTCTATTGATCAGGTGCCACAAAAGCCAAAATACATCACGTGTGATAAAATGAAACAAAAACTGAAACTTTTTATAGTCATTGTATATTCTTAAAACAGAAGCATTTATATCCAGCACTCTCCAGTCTCTGTCTGTTGTCTGTGTCTGAAAATAATATGAAAGCAGACAAATGTAACCTTCCTAGCCACATCACACCTTTTTTTCCACCAACGTAACAAAATTTTCAGCAAAGCCAGTTCCCTGCGGGTAACAAAAATTTAGCAATCGTGAACAAGCGTGCCACTGCAAACCTGTAGAAAACTTTCTCTGATTCGAGTCTTTTTTTTCCCTCAGAGTTTTTCTGGCAGAACAGCTTGAGTTCCTTCATCTTCATCTCGACAGCATGATGCCTTCAGCCAAGAAGCCCTTCCTTCGGCAGTTCTACTCACTGGTCAGTTTCATCCCACTATTTATGGCCCTGACCTTTACAGTTTCTCCTTTAAAGAGCCTTTTCAATCTCTCTTCTGTCTGCTACAGGGTGTCTAGTGTCTTTGAAATGTGGGACTTATGTTATACTGTAGGATTCAAAATGATTACTGATGAGCTCTGCTGTGTGTGTGTGACTGATGTGGAGTGTTTATTAGGTGATATAAAGTGTAATATACTACAGTGCCTTGTAGAACTTTATTTAATTTGAGCTCTATGAACTGAAATAATCCTAGTGCATGATTTTTTTTCCTAAAGGCATGTGAGAGACTCTGAAGCCAGCTGGAAGATCAAAGATACAGCTTTTTGGCAGTCAGACTAAATGATGTTTGTTGCAAGCCAAACACATCAGAAACATGCCATCCTACTGTGATGGCAGCATCACGCTGTGAGGATATTTCTCTGCGGCAGGACCTGGAAGACTTGTGGAGGTTAAGAGTGGTTGAGGAAGGTTGAGCAATTTAGTTTTCGCTGGAAACTCAACAAAGAAATTGTTCTCTTATTAAATAACCATGTAGTAATTTGTATTTTTTGAATAATATACTGAATTACATACTTTATAAATGAAAGGTCTAATTTAATTATTTTCTTTTGTGATTTGAAACCTGATGGACGCAGAGCAAAAGATAAGATTATTCATAACAAATGTTAAGTCTGGGATCTGTGCAAAAACAGCTGCTTCACATTGAACAGTCTAGAATAAAAACAAGAAAAGTAAGAGAAGAAGCAGTGAAAAAAATTATAAAAGGATTTCAGATTTATTCAAACTGCCTACTTGGAAATGCTCACACCTTTTAATAATAAGCACATCCCGCTCTTCATATTGACATTCCTCCATGCTATTTTTAAAATACTTGCACGTGATTGTAATAATGCTGTCCTGCCGGCTGAAAGTTGGTATATTTACATACTGAGGTATAAAAGATACTGGCTGACACATTATACTGTTGCAGTGGTATATACCTTCATGCAACCCAGCCCTAGTAGAAGATAAAATTAATGCAAAACCCTGGGAAGACCTGAAGAAATCCCAGAGGAAAACCTGATGGAGTCTGAAAGGAACCTGCGACTTGGAAAGAGATTTATCAATAAGACAATGACCCCAAGCATACAGCCAAAGCTACACAGCCAATGGCATAAAACAATATTAATATTCTAGAGCATCCAAGTCAGTGTCTGGATCTCCAAATGAAAATGCACAGGTGGTCCTGAAATAAAAGGCTTGTCAATCTCAATGCAAATGTAAAAAAAACAACAAAAAAAACTATGTATATACAGTTGTCGTACAACTCCTCCATTGTATGCTGCATTGGATAAATGAATAAATGTAAATGCATTCATATTATTATGCAAGCTTTCAAGGCATTCTGAATATGTATTAAGTAAATAGTATGCATCGAACAATTGCTGAATGGTATCTGAGGTTAACGCTATCCATTGAGATCAACTGTAATGAGGTTAACATTAACATTCTGTTCCTGTTAGAATAAACATGAAAGAGGATAATGGGATTACTAGGCTTAATACCACGCATAAATTGGAGATTAAAGATTAATAAATTCCCTTTGAATTCTACTGCAAAACTTCTCTGACGTTACAGCCTGAAATTACAAATGTGCTTAAAACACGATCAGCTGTAAAATTCACTGAACATCAGAGGTGTTGTGCTGATAATGACCCATAGGATAATCAGCTATGTGAGAAAGCTAATAGATAAAAGTCTCCCTAAATGACTGCGTGCAAATGAACAGTCACTTTACTATGACTGTATGCCAAGGCACAAACTCAGAACAGTCATTGTTGAGGTTAAACTAGGATTTTGCAGGTGCAAGACCCTAAAATCTGATGGTGATGCTGCTTTTGCCTTAGAAAAAAAGAAGTCTCTTATAATCACACCTTTAAATATACACAGGATTCAGGAAGTGTATTTAATTTGGACACCAACTATAATATAGAAGCTTGTGGAAATACATTTACACAGACAACAGTAATTTTGTGAAAGTTTAGGACAAACTAAACTGTCACAAGTTTTGGTAATGTGCACATCCTTGCAAAAGCAAGGTTAAAACAAATGAATAAGGTGCAATCATTTACACTTCATGATCATCCTATTAAAATAAGGCTGATATGAAATTTCACAGTTCACAGTTTTTGCGGTTCCACAGAATATCTGCCTTTGGAAAGTTAACATTATAGCACACAAAGTTTTCTTTTGGAAGAGCCATGGATGAGTAACTACAAGGATCTGCAAAGGTACGTGGTTTAAAACAAAGCTATGACAAAACAGGAAATAAATTTGGCAGATTGGCCTGCATACAAATGCTCATTTTTCTGCATATGAATATAACTTTGTAGACTTTGGTGGCTTAGCATTTAGCATCCATCTTTTTAGTTTGAACATTTACTGGTAATCACAATTTATGTATGACAGTATGCTAAAGAAGATACCACAAAAACTACAGGTCAAAGCCGAATTATAATAATACAATTTGGAAAATAACATACTTATACTGTACAATAAAAGAAACTGTTATAAGACTTTGGGCTTGATAATGATGGCCTCATGCTGGTAAAGTGAATAATCTGTAAAACAGGAACACCTGTTTTTTTCTGTGAAATCGTCTTTTAAAAGAGAAAGCTGCAGTTTATGGACATGACTCCCACAGTCCCTACTCACCTATAGTCATTTTAGCTTCATCTTTAAATTATAACCTGCAAAAAAGCCATAAAAGCAATCCCATACACCATTCACAGATTTTAAAACAAGACAGTCTACTTTTCGCCTACCAAAAGACCACAGGCACAACATCCAAGCCAAGGGTTACAAAATCAGTCTTGGTAGAAAATTTTGCAAGTGTAACACACAAACATAGGAATTAATATACAGTGCTGTGAAAAATTTATACATCCCCATAACATTTCCATTATTGCCTATTTGAAGAACTTTATAATTGCACGGTTTCTAACTAAATGTGATATTTGCAGTCAGCATCACCACTTGCGATTCGATATGAGTCCTGCTCATCACTGTGAAGGAACCTGGGCTCATTCTTCTTTACAAAACTGCTTTAACTTTGACAGATTGGTAGCTCTTCAAGCATGAACTGCTCTATTCAGGTCCTGCCACATCATCTCTATAAGGTTCAAGACAGGACTCTGACTAGGCCACTCTTTCAATTTAGTTCTTTTCAGCTGTTCAGATGTGGAATTACTTCAGTGTTTTAGACTACTGCTGATGTACTCGAATACACATAAAGGGACAGCCCACCCCAGAAAATATATATATATATATATATATATATATATAATCTGTCAACATTTAATCACCCTTATAAAACTTTCCACTTCTGGGAATATTCATCATCATTCAGAGTACACCACACTGTGATAAAAGCACATTTCTAGAGAGATATTAAATATTTTTTCTCAGTTATTTTGCAATTGTCTTACTGTATTTTAAACTACGGTGAAACCATTCAGTGAGAGTAATATGGGCACATGAGCTATACATTTCTGCTCAATTATTGTTTGCTTTGACAATCGTTAAATTATTTTCTGTCATAACTGACCACGACACAGATGCTGCAGATAAAGGTGGTATTTATCGTTGAACATTGTTTCAATCAATCTGTCAAGATGGTAAAGATGGTATTTAGATGGTTAAAGACCTTAATAGAAATGAAACCTGAAAAAAATGAATTTCTTTAGCACTTTACCTCATAGCTAACAACATTGGTGGTTAATAGCTGGTGTAAGCTGGACCAGGAGGAATCCTACCATGATTTATCGGCCTATCTATCTGGACGCATTAAAATGCGCCAGCCTTCATAATTGTCTTCTTATCAGGTGCTAAAGCTACCATGAGCTAAAATGTAAAGGGGAAAGGGGCCATCAAACAAATATACAAAGAAAAAAAAAAAAAAATCAATACCTCATCTCAAAATGGTGACTTTTTCATGAATTTCGGTTCACTGTGAATAAACTGAAGGTTAAGGCGCTTCTATAACCAGAGCTCAGCTTGGGGTTTATTAAAATGAAGAAAAGAGAGAGAGAGAGAGAAATGGAATCTGATAACACACAAGTGAAATACCCGCAATGGTCTAGCATTCGCCAGAGCCTCAAAATGCTTAAATCTAATCTGCTTCTAGAAAGGGAAGAAAAAGACCATGAGTGGGAATGGTAAGGCAAGGAATAATCCATTTCATTGTGAACATAGCTGAATTTAATTACAAAGCCCTCACAGCTGAATACGAGTGGCCCTAAACGAAATGAATCGCTCAGACTTTTTATCTCAACCATGCACAAAATAACTATGAAAAAGAAAGAAAAGGCTTATATCTCACTCTTTTTAAAAGCATCATAAAATATGATCCTGAAAGATAAAGTGGTATTTCAGTGTTGCATGAAAACTGTTGATAAAATTCCTAGCGACTTATTAACAATCATGTATAAATGAGGGTAGATAATGCATGTCTAATTACAATCCGCTGCATTTAAAATGTTATGTGCAATCATTCATTGGTGATCAGCTGAAAGCCAACTGCTGACCCAAGCGCACTCATAATAATTCACAGCATAGTGATTTAATTGACACACACTTCATCAAGTGCTTCAACAAAATCAACACGCAAAATACATATTCAATCAAGCATTATGCAAAAGCTCAAAGCGTCAGGCTTTTGACAGGAATATATTTAAAATATTGACTGACAAACTTGATGAGGGAATAGGTGGCAATTAATGCGCACATAACCAAATGGAATCTCTTGATGCAGGCACATTTGATCATATTATGCATTTATGCCTATTAAGCTTCTAATCTGGACATTTGGGACAGTGTAGGAAGCTGCAAACAAAGTTTTACCCCTTAGATGCTTTATGCTTTTTCAGGGCAAAAAGGTAAGGCCACAATCTTACTGTTTAGTGAGTATTTTTTGTGATGTGCACAAAGAACCAGTGTTGTCATTGGGCTACTTTAACACTGTTGCCGAGGGTTGTTTTTCATGTCTGCGGGTCCCCAATAACGTGATATTTAGCCCCTAAAATGTGAATTTTACCAGGGGAACCCCTCCAAAAAAACGTGTATTTTACCCCCGGAATGCGATTTTTAACCAGGAGACCCCCCTCGAAACACAATTGGGGTAGTTTTGGGCTGGTTTTGAGTAGCAATTGGGTGTTTTTTTTTTGTAAAAACCTGGCAACCCTGACATACACATCCATTATACTACTGTTATATTCTAATAATATCTGCATGTCCTTTACATAACAGTGTCTCCGAACAGAAAACTTACTAATACATTGTTGTTATTAATGAAGAGTAACTTTAATGGGATTAACAAAAATGAAGAGTAATCCCCTTTTTTGTCATGGAAATGTCATTTTGTCATTATTTATTTATGCTACATATTAAAATGCATTTTTATTTTGTTACTAATGTTTCACTCTTGAAATAATCTTAAAATAATTAAATCTTAACATTCAATCTTAAAATTAATTTTCAATAATAAATTCATTATGAAACATGAATAACTCCAAGCGTAAAATTGACTTTATTTTGTGTAAAAATTAGTGGTGTCAAATGATTAATCGCGATTAATCGCATCCAAAATAAAAGTTTTTGTCTACATAATATATGTGTGTGTACTGTGTATATTTATTATGTATATATAAATACACACATACAATATATATTTTGAAAATATTTACATGTATATAGATTTATATATTTATATTCTTATATTATATATAAATATATTTAATATATAAACATCACATATTTTTCTTAAATATATACATGCATGCGTTTGTATTTATGTATACATAATAAATATACACAGTATACACACATATATTATGTAAACAAAAACTTTTATTTTGGATGCGATTAATCGCGATTAATCTTTTGACAGCACTAGTAAAAATTATTTACGTATTTTATAATATTAAAAATTATAGCTGGAATTTTGTCAAATCATTCAAAATACATATGTAAAGTAGTTAATACAGAATAAAATATTACTTGTTTGCGTTTAACGCTAATGTATAAAAATCTAAAAATGATAAGTGGATAAGTGTTGCAAAAAATCCACATCCAAGCACTCACAAGCAAAGTAAAAAAACTTTTTTTTCTAAGTCATGGCTATTAAAAAGACACCAACGCGTTGTAAGCCCAAGCATAAATGTATAAAATGCTAGCTGTAGAATTTGCTTTAGGAGGAAGAATGAGACCATCATTTTCATCATGTTATTAAAAATACATAATTTGAAATGTGGTACAAATGCTTACAACTTTCAGAAAAAGAAGTCCACGAATAATAGAATTCTCCTGTGATTCATATACTGTATATTTACTATTGGCATTCTTAAAACACAGATCAAATAAATTAGAAATAGTGTGAAACATGCCAAAAATGCTCATAGTTGAAAAAAACACCCTTCTACTGTATATTCAGAGGTAGGAATGTTTGCGGCATCTCCCATGTTAACACCTCTTATAGTTCAACATTGATTATTTAAACAGTTCTGCTGATATGATTTATTTTTATAAGGAACGTTCACAGTGCCAAATCTGGCACTCAAACTGCATGCACAATCCCATTCATCTCTATCTAGTCACTGTTAAAGTCCCCTGACTCGCTCTGCTCATTACAGCCTTTTCCAAGACAAAATCAGTTGAAATCTGCCTGACTTTCTTCCAGCATTTCTTTACACCTCCCTCCCACTTTTCACCATCTAACATCTCCCCAACTGTTTCTCACACAGAGTGCTATGTTTCCTTTGGCCCCAGCTGACCCCCTTCTCTACTCTTCACGTAGTCCATCAGTGTTGAGCTAGCATCCTCACGCCCGTGTGGGAGTACGCCGGAGCATTGTCACACAAATTAACTCTCTGTCTTTGTGTGTGTGCCCTACTCTCGGCTGGTAACATTGAGAGAACAGAGAGCTCAGCCCAGTAGGTCCCCATCACTGTGTCTGGCTGTCACTTTAGTTTATCAAGAGGCCCAAATGGCTGTTATTTGCTTGATTAACTAAAGCCTGCTCCAACCAGGTGGTATTTGAACCCATAAACTAGACAGAGTGGTCTGATTTTGTCACTTTCAAACACCTTGATTGGGGAAAAACAGCATTTGACGACATAAACAGAGTCCCGTCTTTGTATGAGACATTTCACACGGTGTCTGCAGGTATGCCTGATGCATTTTAAGTACGCCAATAGTACAGGGGGGAAAAAAAAAAAACATCCTTCACAAACCTGAAAGGTTGCAGGAAATAATATAAATAAAGATAAAATCCAGTTTCCAGGAAAACCAATATTTATTGTGATGGTCATGCAACCTTCGGAATGTCTGAGAAAGGTTACATGAATGAAATGTTACTTATATTATCTTGATAAATATAGAATTTTTTGCAAGTTAAAGTAGTGTGAGAGATTTCTCACTTTTAATAAACACAAAAAGACAGATTCTAGAGGTAAAAAAAAGAATTGTAAATATATTTCAATCAGTAAAAAAATTAAACCAAATATACACACATTTTGTAAATTAATTCATATAATTTTCTTATATTGAGCACATACAGCATAATATCAAACATATCATCACATTTCTCAATTAATACATCAGTTATTTAGTTTTGGCTTTGGTACAGTAAATAAAAGCTGATCATTTCATTTGCAAACAACACACTGTCAATGTTTTCTCATATAGTATTGATGTGTCTATAAACGGAAAATATAAAATATTAAAATATACGGCTATCTTTATATTCGAGAAACCTTGCTATCAAAAAACCTTTGAAAATTCCTGTCCTGATTCATTCTGCGGTCTCTTTCTTGTCACAAGGTAAATTAATTTCACCTCAAATCATTCTTAAGTGTCCATTTATTTACTTATTTTGTAAGTAGCCACTTTCCATCTTGATCACCCTGTAGGGGTTTATTTTGCAGTAATGTGCGCCTTACTGAACTGTTAATGTAGTGTGAAAAGCTGTTTTGGTAATTATTGTTCAAAAATTCAAGATGCAGGGTTGTGTCATTGTAAAAATTTGCAGTAACATAAATGCCACAAACAAACAAACACTGTAATTTTACCATTAATCTTCAAACTAAACGTACTGAAGCATGGATAAGGCAGTGCTGAGAGAAGAACATTTTCAGGCTAACAGCTCACAAATTACAGGCTTAATAAAAAAAGCTCTTGAAATAGAAGCTACTAGTATCTTTGACATCTTCAGCAAACATGGCTCTACTGGTATGCAATTACTCTAGTTTCAAAATTGAAGAAATGTCTGGAAATGTTGGGTCTGCGACATTCTCATTTTCTTGAGCTGATAACATTTCCGTCCTTTGCCCTTTCAGAGATACACTGTGATTATTTTAGAACTAACAGAGAATCACAAATATAGTGAGACAAATCTCTATTTTCCAGGGCACTACTACTACAAAACTCAGAACATATGGTAGATACTGCCAACACTGTACAACACATTTCTGTGGTACATCCTTAAAGCCTTGGCTTTGTAAGTAATATTTTCTGTGGCTACGATGGCATTCAAGGCTTTATACCCACAAAACTGTTCTTAATCCTCTTGGATTTGAGGTCTAACATCATAATGGTATCATCTGGAAAAATATAGTGTACTTCACACATGGATCAGCTGGAAGCGCACCCTTTTAAATGATAACTGTTGTTGTTGGGATTCGCCTGTATTGTAGAAGCTGATATGCTGCAAATAGAGTAATTAGAGATGTGGTATTACCTGCTCAGGTCTCAAATAATCTGATGACATCTTTGACATGCCGTTGGATTCATTACTTATAACGAGATTATGGAACATCCATCCATGTGTTATGTATTAACAATAATCAAGTTTCTATGCATAGCTGTATCTAAACACCACTTATTTTTTAAAAATCTTTTTAGTCATACACATGCAGTATGTTTGTGGTAATGAAAAACTTCTTGGCTCTGAAATGTCAAATTAAACAGATGGTTTTCCCAAGGTGCACCGTTCACAATGGGCTCTTCCTCTTGTAAGTATGTTTACAATGCACTGCTTCAATATTACATTGATTCTTTACTCTCAAGGGTTTCTGTAAGAAACGGGGCAGAAATGTCAGTTGGCAATTACTGTCAACTGCATTTCTCTGCTCATTTCTTCTTCCTCTCCTAATTTCCCAAATTTGTTTCTCATTAGATGGGTGTCAAACAGAATTAGAGGCCTCATTTGCATGTGTTGTGTCAGGTCTCCTTATCCCTGCGTTAGAACCTTTTAAGTGTCCATTTCTTGAATTTACAGTATGGGGTCTTGAAGAAGAGGCTCTGTTGCTTCATTGGGATGGAGGAAATCAAATCAACAGCTTATGGAGCTCATAAAAGTGGTTCTTTGAAATAGCAAAGATAAATCGAAATCGTCACATATCAACTGAAGGAAAGTCACAGGCAATTTGCTGTCGATTTAGGAATTTGTGCACAAGCTGATGTATGTTCTTCTGGCTCTGGACTGATACTCCAGAAAATCTCAAAACCTTAAATGCTTTTTTAAAATAATTATTTAAAAGATTCGCTTTAGATAAAAACAAATTATGTCAGGTAAATTCATGATAAATTAAAAAATAAAATAATGTTTTCTATATGCTATATAATAACAACAATAATAATAATAATAATAATAATACATTTTATTAAAAAAATTAAATATCAAATAAATATGAATATCAAATAAAATAAGAAATGGTTATGTGCATGGCACCTCCATTAACAGTGTTAACTGAACTAAAGTACACTAAACAAATAAAATAAATAAAATAAAATAAAAAAATTAAATTAAATTAAATAAAAGTAAGTGTTGTCAAGTAGAACTTTGTCTTGGTCATCTTGGTCAGCCTAACACAGAACACTGCCAGAGACCCACGGTTGTAATATTACAACATCAGATTTAAGTCTACAAAAATAAACCTTCCCCATTTTTTCTTCTTTTTAAAACCACATTTACATTACTAATAGGTCCTATTGTTCAGTTCTGCAACACTATTGGATGGTAAAATGTGTAAATAGGCCCGTTTATCTGGCCATGAAGTCAAACAACCTGGGAGCCTGCCATGGAGAACATCATCTTGTTGTTTTGAACAGGAGAAATCAAGACTCAAGTAAGTAAAAAGCTTTAAGTATTTTTTTCTGTGATAATT
>JAFVLL020044560.1:0-60062 GCA_021397915.2 Tor tambroides | reverse complement strand
CACTGATTTGTGCATCACAAGCCTCCTAGAACAACATGTGAAAGGTTAAAAAAAGATTTTGCAGTTTTTTTCTATATTTGGGTTTCTGGGGGTTAGAGAGATGGGCAGATGATTTCAAATGTACAATGTGTCAAATGTTAGTGTTGTGTTTTCCCTCTCTTTCTTTTTTTTTAACAGTATATTTTACAGACTGGCCAGATATCAAACAAACAACAGAACAGCACACACCGAGGATACCCTAAGTCTGCCGCATCTAATCCTGTGGGAGAATCATGGAGGGAGATGTCCTTGTGGACTGCCATAAACACAGGGGAGACAGAATGTGGGAGGAAATAATTGATGCTTCACCCCGAGCAGCCATCATGCCAGTCTGTGATATGAGCCAAGTCACAGTGTGCAGGCTCCCACAATCCAACCACAGGCTTAAGGTTAACCGCCAAGCTGTTGAATGAAACTGAGCCATGGCAGACAGCTGACTGCCAGAACCTCTGTGACCTGAAGACTGCGCCTCAACGAAATAAAGTAGTGCTCATTTTTATCTGATTTCAAAGTGAAAGGGATCAGGACTGATGCCACAATGCAAAAATCCTATTAGGATAGCTATGATTGTGTGAGAAGACATAATTTTTCAAATCAAGCTCATCTTGACTGCATGCATGCTAAGACTGCTGGATTGTACCACCAAAACTGAAACGGATCTTTGTGGGAGGATCTATGGCTGCAGTTTCTTCTTCAGAAAGCAGTGAAATTGATCTTACTGAAATGAAAAAATGATGGCAAGGAATCATATAAAATCTTTGTTTGTTCCATTGTACAACATTGTTCCTTGCTGAACAAAAAAGCAGTTACCAACGCTGTTCATACAAGGGGTTTGTTGATGCGGTAACACCCACAAACAGATGCTCACACACCTGAACGCAAACAAGTGAGGTAATAAAAGATAAAATACAGAGTGCTTCACAGAACAGCGAACTGAGGGACTGGATGGCATCGCTGGAGAGCGCTAATCACAGAACTGCAGATGGCCTGAGGGAGAACCACTATCAGATCTGAAACAGAAGCCTTCAGCACTGCCCAGTGGACACTTCACCACACACACACACACACACAGAAGCACCTGTGCACAAAGACAGGTAAACAGACACTCTCTGTCTCAGGCTCTCATCAAATTGTGCTCAACAGCAGATTTCTGGAAGTCTGAAGAGATTCTGAAGTGAAGCCCCTGTTACCATATAAACGAGAACCACACCAGAAGAGCTCAGCAGAGCTATTGTAATTTATACTTATAATTAATGACTCTACATTAATAGCTTCATACTGTACCATAATTTTTATTCAGTAACATCATTCCCAAAGCTTCATGGGTTTTGTCCATAAAAGATATTCACAGTACTAGACAGAACGATAGATAGAACGATAGATATCTATCTATCTATCTATCTATCTATCTAGATAGATAGACAGACAGTTGGTATTATAGAACAGAAATAACAAAAAGAATATAGAAAGAATGAATGACAGCAGGACAGACAGACAGACAAACAGGCTTGCTGGCTGACTGATAGATAAATACACAGACAGACAGTATTACAGAGCAACAAATATAACAAATAAAAGATAAAAAGGACGACCGACCGACCGACCGACCGACCGACCGACCGACCGACCGACCGACAGACAGACAGACAGACAGACAGAGACAGACAGTGAGTATTATAGAACATCAGAAATAACAAATAGATGATAGAAAGAATGAATGACGGAACAAAAGACACAGATAAATAGAGATTTGCTGAAAATCACCAGGACTAGCTTGTCACAGTAATGAAAGAATCGAACACTGAAAGATGTGTAAAGCTGAAGGACTGAAATGAGAAGAGGTGACAAGAAAAGACATTTCGCTTTGAGTGACACAAGCCTCTTGAGAACAGACACAGTCAACGCTCATTGATTCCCACTGATTTATCCAATAAACAGAGAGAGATTATAAACGAGCAGCAATAATGGGTTTATAAATGAGGTCTCTCCCACCTTGTTCATGTGTACCATGAATCACACATTTGGAAAACAGCATACCTTTGACAAAAATAGCAAAGATGCCGGTGCCTAAACAGGAGTGTTATTTTTTGAAAACGGTCGATGAAGATGACCTAGATTTCACTAAATTAGGCAACACATTTAAAAAAAAACGTTCATCTTTATAGAAAATAATCTGCATTATAGTGAAAAGTACTCAAAGGCTAAACTTTTACAGAGGATGAATCTTAGGTAATAAAAGATTTATCGAGTCATACAAAAATAGCACTGTGCACATTGGGGGTGGAGCCTAAAGGATTTTCCCTCTAAACATTTTAGGTGGTTTTTTTCTGTGCAATCCAAGAAAAGCAGAGATCAAATCTCACAGGAGGTCTGGTCTTGCCAAAGAGGCGATAATGTTTAAAGAGCTTTTAATTCTGCTCCAGTCGCAGAGTGATATCATTATATCTGCGCTGGAAAGCAGGCCACAGTAGGTGTACATACCCATGGGAAATACCCTCCAATCCCAGTGCAGAAAAATCGCTTTCTGCTACAGTGTGCTTTACTATTTCAATTCTCAAAGTTCTCAGCTCCTATGTCAGATGAGCATATCATGTAATACAGGAGCTGGCAAGGTATCTTCCCCATCTGTGGTGCTAACTGATCTGTGAATCCGAATTACTGACAAGAGGTTATTTACAAAGCACTGAGACCTTATTAAGAAGAGATGAGAAATTAAAGATGACATGAACAATATGAAGCTTTAAAAAAATAGAAGATAGTGATTGTTTAACCATAGAAAACATTCCAGTAGAAAAACTCAGTGTAAACACCATGCATTTCCCAGGACCTTAAAAGGATATTTTAACCAAGAATTAACATTCTATCAGCATTTATTCACCCTCACATTGTTTCAAATATGTATGACTTTCTACGGAACAAAAAAGATGATATTGTAAAGAACTCCATACAATGAAAGTTAATGGGGTTTACGGTTTTTTGAACTCCACTGACTTTCACTGTATGGACAAAACAGTTCTTAAAATATCTTCGACAAAGAAGTCATACAGGTTTGGAATGAAATGAGCGTCACGTGAGTAAATGATGACAGAATGTTCATTTTTGGGTGAACTGTCTCTTTAAGGCACACTGACAGAAAAAAAGTGCAAAATTATCAACCCCTAAAGGCTCAATAAAACCAGATTAAATTACTAATAGGCACCCTTTAGGTACAAATTTTCAGATATGTTCTGATTGGCTGTGATTGTGTTATGTCAAGCAGCAGTTTTGCATTCAGTCTTGATTGCTTTTAGAAACTTGTCGCATCTGGTATGGAAAATTCAGCTTTGCCATCACAGGAGTAAATTACATTTTAAAATATATTAAAATACAAAACCATTCTTTTAAATTGTATTAATGTTTCACAATCACAAACCAATTTTACAGATTTTTTTTTTTTTTAATCAAATGAATGCAGACTTGGTGAACATACAAGACTCATATTCAGAAAATTTAAAGCAGTGCTTTGGGAATATGAAGTGCGTAGCCATAAAAAATTATCACCATAAAGCTAGTATAATCTTAAAAATCTGCCAGTACCTCCAGCCAATAAACGACTGCTCTCAAAACTCTTCAGGCCATCAATTCTCAACACTATCACAGACACCTGAGGCACTGCCAGGCCCTTTGAAATAAGTGATGTAGTCGCTTGATATGTGATGCAAGAGGTGCCAAAAATCTGGGAGCGGATCTCGGATATCTCCTGACAGCCCATACGTAGGAGGGCCACTCGCCACTGACGACCCAGTAAATATTGGGGGCGTGTGTCTTTTTCATTGGCATAATAATCTATAGTCTTTTATTTATTTTTTTGTGAAACAGTTGATGGGCAAAGAAAAGCCTATCATGCACATGGCATAAACAGATGGCAACGTAACTGTTTTTAGAGACTTAACTTGCTGTCTATTTCCTATAAAGGGAACTTGCTGCCTATTTCCTGAAACCTCATTAGCAGCTGATCAGCAACCTTGTTAAAAGCCACTGCTGTGCACAAGAGAGCCATTGCACGCTCACAGCCGATTGTGGCTAGCTGACATGCAGCTAGCAAAACAAACATGTTAATAATGAGCACAAGAAAATAGCACACATAAATTTCATGTGCAATGCATCATAATGACCTTGTATCCAGACTTTGCAATATTAAATATACATAAAGCATTTTTTTATTTTTAAAAGTTACACTTAAAATATATACAATACCTACAAATTACTTTTTAACCTTGAGTTCGTTATGATATTTTAAAGGGATAGATCACCCAAAAATGAAAATTCTGTCATTAATTACTCACCCTCATGTCTTTCCAAACCCGTAAGACATTCGAAACACAAATTAGGATATTTTTAATAAAATACAAGAGCTTTCTGACTCTCCACAGACGGCAATGCTACTGACACGTTCAAGGCCCAGAAAGGTAGAAAGGGCATCAACAAAATAGTCCATGTGACATCAGTGGTTCAACCGTAATTTTTTGAAGCTATGAGAATACTTTTTGTGTGCAATGGAGGGTCAGAAAGCTCTCGGATTTCATCAAAAATACCTTAATTTGTGTTCCGAAGATGAATGAAGGTCTTACAAGTTTGGAACAACATGAGGGTGAATAATTAATGACAGAATTTTCATTTTTGGGTGAACTATCGCTTTAATATTTTTAAAATAAGTCTCTCATGCTCAACAAGGCTGCATTTTAATCAAAAATACAGTAAAAACTGTTATATTGTGAAAAAATATTACAATTTAAAATAAGCGTCTTCTATTAATGTATATTTTAAAATGTATTTTATTCCTGTGAAGGCAAAGCTGAATTTTCAGCAACTTCAGTCTTCAGTGTCACATGATCCTTCAGAAATTATTCTAACATTTAGATTTGATGCTCAAGTAGTTTTTCTTATTATATGCATAATATTTATGCTTAGTATTTTTGAGGAAAATGTGATACATTTCAGAATTCAAAGTAACAGATGTATTTTAATGCAAAATTACTAATCCTTGCTGCATAAAAACATGAATTTCTTAAAAAAAATCTATCTGTTTAAATTATCTATATAATTACACAAACACACACACACATAGTATATTTATTTCACTTCATATAATCTATAATGGTACAAATATACCATATAGTATAAAATTGCATATGATAGTACATAATAAAGTACATAATTATACAAGAACTTGACAACAAATGATGCACAAAATAATGTTAAGAACAGCACGTCATGCAGAGAATAACATGTCAAGCTGCAGGACACTGCTGTCACTGCTTGACATGCCATGTCTACTACCGACTCTTAAAAAAGAAGAAAAACTATTTCTCTTGGCTCTGTTTGCTATATCGAATGGAAATTTCTTGCTGAGCTAATCATAAAATAGATGTGGGATTGCCTTATCCACAGAAGATACCAACATACTGTAGCTGCCTCAAAACACAGCCAAAATGAAATCGGTTTAGGAGACAGCTTAATCACTTGCATGCTCCTACGATGACTAAAAATGCTGTCTAGGTAGGTTAGATTTAGTGTTGGAGACAGAGCCATACTCCCAGACTCCACTGAGCACCATAACTTGCAAGTCTGACAGGATAAAAACAATCATGTTTCATTATTTTATGCAAACTAGTATATTTTCTTGCTCTTTGACATTCAGACATCTGGGGGAATAGATCCTATATAATGACTGCCTATTTGTGCAGGAGAAAGTGGTATATGGTGCATTCTGGGTATCAGGCCTTTGGCCCAGAGTGCCTTAATGGGTGCATCCATGGAAACCAAAGGACATTTATTACAAGAGTGCAGGGCTATCCAAGTGTACTGATAGTGATTAACTCACCTGTGGCTGCTATAGCTGAAAGTAAGAGGAGTAAGAGATGATAGGCCTGATGAGAGGCTATAGGGAACTCAGATAAATGCACACTACCATTTCCACTCGGATTCGTAATGGTTACATAAGAGAGGCCAAGAGAGGAGATGAACCATAGGACTGAGATGGCCAGAGGAAAAAAAAAAAAAACATAGAAAGAGTGCATTAAAAGTGCCTCGTTTTTACTCACCACATCTATTAGGCTCTCCTGGATTCGGCTAAGCGTAGTCCTCAGTCTGCTGCTGATCAAACCCAGCCCAGATGATTCGTACTATAGGAGACAACAAAACACAGCCCGTGAGAAAGAGACTTTGTTGCTTTTCAATCATACAGGAATACACACACTCACAAAGTGCAATCTCTAAAACTCCAGAGTGCACACACCACCGATCATCTCCAGGAAACTGCACTTCATTCACACAGCTCCCACGAGTGTGGTTCAAGACTTATGTTCATTAATTGCAATTTAGTTTTTTATTAAAGGGGGAGGATGAACAGGACTGGCAAATCCTCCTGAGAACCTTCACTGGAAATGTATTCACAAATGCAGATATGTATGCAAGCAAGCCAACGTGTTATTAATATGCAATAGATCTGACATCAGCGAGAGAAAGGCAAACATAAGATAAATTTTACTATGGGAGCAGAGCAGTAAATCTCTAAATAGACAGCAGTAAAAACTTTTATAGAGTAACACCGAATTTACAGTAGAAATAACAAAGGATAATACTGTACATGACTTCATAACAGATTTAAGGATTAAAAGTATAGGCTAATCCTTAAATCCCATTCAAACAACTTTTTGTGTAATCCAGTTTAAGATGTAGAATCAATAAAGAGTTAAATAATTTTTTGGGCACACTGAGATGACTACAACTAATTATAAATGCCTCATCTGCATTAGTTTCAAAAAACATTTACATATACAAAAACATATTTATAGTTTTTGTGTATGTATATATATATATATATATATATATATACACACACACACACATACATACAAAATATATATAGTAGATTTTTTGCAAATAATTTTATACATTTTCTTTAAAGCTGGGTGGACCAAAACTCTCTAAACTATATCTTGCAAACAAAGTAGCATGGAAACTAATCTACATCATATCCAAGAGAATACAGGATATTGCAGACTATATACAGTATATAAAATATGAGTAAGGGGATGAAAACACAGCACACAGTGGCAGGCATTTCTACTGCCAGCAGGCTCCACACAGCAGTCTTACCCAATAGATAGGGACCACATGTCTGGACGCACCAGGTTGAGAGCCTTGTGAAGGCAGAGATTGGAAGTGCTTTGCATTGAGAAACAAAAAGGAAAATCAACACAAAGAAAATAATGAAAGAGCAAAAAAGCCTTTTTGGATACAATTTTTTAATATATGGTAATTACTGGGAATTTTTACTGCAAAGCATTAAGCATAATTAATCATTTTTTAAAAAGACACATTTATATACACATTTAAATAGAAAATGTAATCATTAAAGAAAACTGACTTCCACCACTTTAGTGCAAGCAAAACTACAGCAAGCACAGTATTCTGCAATTTAACACTTTCATTTACTTAGTGAACAAATGGCTGCCAGGGGGACAATAAAACTGCAGTCTTTCTCTGACGTTAACATTTTTGCAAAGTTTCCAAAGGACCCATCTGTTAGCGTGACAGTCGCATCTTCTCGTCCGTTACTAACTCTATCTGCAACACTTAATAAGCACTACTCAGGCTTTCCCTACATTCAAGCGCTTCATCATCCTGGAGGTGATCCATTTTCAGATAAGCCACTTGCATATCGTTCCCCGTTCTTTCCATTCATTGCCTTTAAGCTAAGTTATTAACTTGAGGCAAAGAGCAATGAATGCCAAGACCAATGGATCTAAAATTATGTGCATGGCAGAGTTGATACTCCGGCTGTATACAATGGCGTACAGACCTTTCAGAACCTAATGTTGTTCATTACTAAATGAAATGGTGCAATACATAATCTCCATCTCCATACGAGATTGAATGTCTTGTGTGTTTGGAGTTATTCATGGGTGAAAGTGAATCCAAATGAGCATATCAATTTCAGCTGCTTTGTAATTTTTTTTTTATAAGTAATTATATTTACTTTTTTGTCTCCATAGGCTTTGAGACTGGCTGCCTCTGATACTGACAACTACTCTTACTCATTTAAGAGTTTGAAAAGTTTCCATTAGTGACAGAAACCCCTCTCATGCTTCTCTCGCTCTCCGCTCAGCAGAAGAGGTGAATGTGCAAAAACCAGAACGAGAGCAAGAGAGAAAGATGAGATGTGTTGTTTTATTTAATGTGCCTTCAAACCTGTCGGGTGGGTTAAAGGCAAACCTCGCTGGCATCTGACAGCTGATCTTGTGGTGCCTGTATCCAGTCTCCCTCTGATTTGCTGCTGGATTTGGTCAGGACAGCTAAAGTGAAAAACTCTCTGGTCAGCACTTAAATTTCAAAGATAATATACTACACTGTCACTCAGAGGGCATGTGGGGGGAAAAAAAGTGTTGCCTTGGCAGAGACTAATTTATCTCTCACTTGTTCGCATTAGTTCCTATGAACAGCAGTGGCTTAAAAAGCCAAAAAGTGAAAATTTGCACATCAGCAAAGCCTCATCCAAATATGTGGAATTAAAAGTCAGGTATTTAAAAAGCAAGTCATGAAATCCAGATAACACTTGAAACTCTGTCCTGATCAATGGATCTAGAAGCTCAATTCTTCTCAGGGCCCCTCATTTCCTTCAGTTTTTAAAATGCCCTTGTATGTGGCCCATGTTTGTCCAGGAATGTTCTTCTTTGGGAGTGAAATCATGACTTAAACCGATGCTAAACCACGCGCAAAGGCCAAATAGAGTGCAAAGACTTTACTCCTGCTCTATAGTGTACAAGGACACTGGCCTCAATCCACCAGCATGAAAGCATTTACTTTTGATTTAGCACTGGCTCAGCATAGCAAACAAACAATTATTTGCAAAGCATACAGAGTGCAAATGGAACACTTCTGTGATATGAAAACAAAAATGTCAGAAGAAAAAAAACAACAACATGGAAGGTGGAATCACTGTAGGCTGCTGAGAGTTTGGCCATAAAAGCATCACTGGGACCAGAATTCAGAGCATGACAGATGAAGTGTAGAGATCTTTTTGTTTCGTAAGACAAATGTTTCAACCCCACCTGGCTTGTGTGGTACGATTAAAGACTACTGTCAAATCCCATGATAGAAACACTATTTTACAGTTGATGAAGGCCATAGACTCCATTTAGAAAACAGCCCGTCACTGGTCAGGCCAATCAATGCCTAGACTGACAGGCTGGTATTATTGATAGGTTTAGTTTTGTTGTTTTAGTTCTCATAAGAATGTCAGGATATTAACAATGAAACAAAGGAACTGAATAATATTATTGGCACACTAAGGATCCAACTGTTCAGGTTCTTCTTCCCAGAGAAAAAGTTCATGGCTTCTTGAAGACTACAAAGAACAAACATCTTTTTGAGGTGGTCAACAGTGAGCTGGGTAAGTAAGCGCAGCTGTGAAACAAGGTGGAAAATGTGAATGTTGAGGTCTGTTTGCAAGGCAGTAGAGGTCTGAAAATCCAAGAAGAGAAGTCCAAGAACAGCAGGTAGTTCTTTTCTTTAACAGGTTCAGTCAGATACCCTTGGGCTGCCACTCCCGAAAACAATGCCCCAACCAACAGCTTTATTACGGCCTCCAATGTTGTTTAACAAGCTTGCATTCCTCAACAGATTCTCCTAGCTCACATAGGTGGAAAACAGTGAGAAAATTCAATGCCCCTTCAATGTCACTCCCTCTGCACTCAGGAATTCATTTACACCTGCAATAGTGTTCAAAAGGCCCATGACTTTATGAAGTAGGCAAGGCAGTCTTGAAACTCTCAAACTTCCTGGGAAGGAAAGTCACATTGTCAGTTTGCAGAGGTAGAGGCATGGACCTATTTGAGCAGCAGACAATGCCATTGAAAAGTGGCTTTACTTCACAAAGGTCTGACAAATGGGAGTCCCATGTTAGGATAGCTGACAGGCTCAAACCTTAAAGGGATAATTCACCCAAAAATGAAAATGCTGTCATTAATTACTCACTCTTGTTTCGTTCCAAACCCATAAGACCTTCGTTCATCTTAGGAACACAAATTAAGATATTTTTGATTAAATCTGAAAGCTTTCTGACCCTGAATAGACAGCAACGGAACTACCACATTCAAGGCCCAGAAAGACAGTAAGGACATCGTTAAAGTAGTCCATGTGACGGCAGAGGTTCAACCGGTGAAGACTGACCCGGAAGAGATTAAATTGTTGAATAAAGTTGATATTTTTGTTTTCTTTGGGTAGGGCTCAGCGATATATCTCATGCGATATGCATGCGCATCTCGTCAGTAAAGCCGTTTCCTTGATTAGCGGTAAATCTCCATCACCTGTTTTCAAATGGAGTGGCGTTTAATACACGGAGCCGTAGATCACTGAGAAGCTACGCAATATCAGTTTCATTATCGCAGATGAATCCCCTTCGATAATGAACGCGATATTGCGTAGCTTGTCAGTGAACTACGGCTCTGCCTATTAAATGCCACTCCACTTGAAAACAGGTGATGGAGATTTACCGCTAATCAAGGAACCGGCTTTACTGACGAGATGTGCATGCATATCGCATGAGATATATCGCCCAGCCCTATCTTTGGGCATAAAAAGTATTCTCGTAGCTTTATAAAATTATGGTTGAACCACTGACGTCACATGGACTATTTTAACAATGCCCTTACTATGTTACCAGAGTCTTAGGGAGCTAAAACAGCTGCATTGCAACAAGTGTGGGTTTTTGCCAGTTTACCTGCAATGGCTTGAGTCAGACTTCTGGGAAATCAAAGCAAACACGGCAACTCCATGTAAGATTCATTATTCCAGTAACGTTTGGGCAGATAAGGTGGCTTTGTTGTATGGTCATTTGGGACAGTGCACAGAAAATAAACAGAGTGCTCTGGGGAGCAAGAAACAAGCTGCTTTCTACGGAGCAGCTAAAGTGCAGTATATTGTGAGATACTGCTGTTGTGGTGAAGGCATTGAAGACTCTTCAGATACGGCTTATTGAGTCTCAAAGAGTGACAATTATGAGGATAACTGAGCTGCTGTCTAATTTTATTTAGGAAGGCCCGGCTCTCGAAACCGATTCATCTAGCATAAAGCTGTGCTTATTAAAGCGTCAAGAACTGTAGTATCAGGGCACAAGCCCATAGAAAGGTCTGCATTGAAATCACTCAACAATTCTAGACATGAACTTCTGCAGACACATTTTCTTTACCCAAAACTCTCAAGGGTCAATAAAGCACATCTATCCATTTGTGTATGCAAGTAAGATTTCAAGTTTTAGTAGAGTTAAATTACTACTACAAACCTAATTTTTAGAAATGGTGCAAATAAGCGACTGAGAATTCATTCAGACATTTACACCTTTCTTTGATGTTCAGAGTCCAGCCTCCTGAGGCAAACTCTACGCCTAAACACTTGCTCACATGATAATGGAAGTAATTATAGAACAATGCCCATGAGGCTTGCAAACACTAGAAGAAAAAACAACGAGTGTACTGGCAGGCTTTTCTTAATGAACACGTACCATCCAGAGAAAATATACAACACAGCACAGCAAGGATCCAATTGTATATAATAAATATTGCATAATGTTAAGTATTAACACCGAAAATGGAGGAGAACAAAAATGCTTTGAAATGCATACCATGTCATTGCGGCCAAAGAAGGTGTAGACGGCATACAGGTAATAATCAAAGAGCTGAGACACGCAGTGGATGACATCAAAGGCGATGGGCTTCAGAATGTTCATCATCTGCATGTATTTTCCTATAAAAGCAAAATCAATCAGAAGAAAAATGTGAAATATATATGAAAGGCAAACAAATAAGGTTCACATTCATAATATAAAACCAAAGATTTAGCAAAGGGAAATATGAATGCAAATAATGTAGATATACAGAACTGAAATGCAATACTTTGGCAAATGTCCCATTCAATGCCCTTGTGCCATATTTAAAATATAACACCTTTTTTATTTATTTAATTTTTTGTCATTTGATCGACCTGGGGGTGAGTACATGGCCATTTTCCCTCCTCTTCCCCTAAAATAATTTAAAGGGCTCAATATTTTGAGAAAAAAGATTCTTACTAGTCAATCAAAATGGATGTCTCCTAAAACCCTGATGAAGTTACCAGATGGCGTTTAATCAATTTCAACATCTGGATGTAAAAAGTATTCCAGCTGATTTCAGCAAAACATTTTAAGCCAAAATTTTACAACATCAGCGCTTTTATCAAAAAAGAAAATTCACACCTATGGGTTCTTGACAGCATCTTTTTGCAATTAGATTCTGTTTGCCTTAAACTGAACATTTAAAGATGAATGGTGTCATAGCCTTTATCTCATTCAACACATCAAACATGTGTTCAAATGAACCTGAAGAGATGAGCAGGCACATGCTCGGAATGGAGTTAATGACCGGAAGCTGAAACAGAACACAGCTGACTCTAAGAATGCACCTCTTTCATAGTAATTGAGCTATTAGCCTGTTAATTAGAGGGCAAACTGTGGTCTTCTGCTTAGGGTCAACTTTATCATGCACCATCAGTCTTGCATGGGTGTAAGCTCAAAGGTCAATTACTCACCAACCAGGCGAATCACGTTGAGGGTGGTGTTGGTAAGGATGGGTGCATTGGCTCGGTTCAGATTGTAGTCGGACCTCTTCCGGCTGCGAAGTGTCTCTCTGGACACACTAATTAAGGGAGGACAGAGCAGGGACACTGAGATCCAGGATTATTAGGAGCATTAGAGTTCAATGACCTTTAAAACTGAAGAGTCTCATTCACACACTTCCGTCATTAACCTGGGTGAATTGAGTGTTCTGGGTTTTGCAGAACAGATGAAGGTATGAGATTTATCACAGATCATATGTACAATATGTGTGTTAACATGACTTTAACGTGAACAAATTTATTCGCCAACCATTTCTGTGTAAAGTTATATCCAAGTCTGTAAATTTGTACCCATGAAAATGCACTGAAACAGGTTTATAGTTCAAATAATAAACAAGTTTTAAAAATTGCAAGTGCCTCACTATAACCTCCATTTTTGCTTTTTTAAAGAAAATGAGGGGCAAGTTGAAATGACTTCTTTGGTGATTATCATTATCAATACAAATTCTGTCAACAGAGCTTAAATTGTATTGGACCCAGCTTGAACCCAGAAGATTCCAGATGTATTCTAAACAAGCAATGAAGTCACAGATTGTGAGCAAGAGTCACCATATTGCATTTAAGAAAACTTATGTCATTTTAAATATGCAAAACGTTAGAGCCCTCAAAATGTGGCAGTCTCTAACAATGAAGTGTCACAACATGGAACGTGCCAGCTGATTTACTGCAGGGAGAACTGTCAGTCATCTACGTGAGGAACAAACAGGCATTAAATATTCATCAGGGTTCACTGCTTAATCACGTTCCTAATCATTTCCTTGATTTATGATATTTCTATCACACTTAGACACGGAGACCAAGCCAAGAGCAATTATGAAATGTAAAAAAAATGCCAGTTTGCACTCTCATATAGTTGGCAAAACACAACCACGTGATGTAATTCCAAAAGGAGCCATTTTAACAATCTCCTTGAGACTGTTTTATTTAACTTCAAAGCCCCGAATGGCTCTAAACGGCAGCCTTGTGGACTTAAAAGGCTCATTCTTCATAAAATAATTAAAGCCTTTCTTGCTGATAAGAGGCTAATGATAGCTTGTGTGTTCACTGTACACAGTGTGAATTTAAACTATTTCTGCTGCCTGAGAGGGAACAAGTATCCATAAATGAGAAGTTTGCTGCCTCCTGACCTTGTCTTGGGTTAATGAACCGATTCATGCGTGACCTGGATCTACAGCACACTAATTTATGAAAACATGCCAACAGGACACCAATCAAACCATGCATATGTAAACTAACTGTCGACATACCATTTGGTGGGCAATTACTTAGTATACAGAACCTAGAGGTGGTCCTGTTTGACGTGAGCATCTGGATGATGACTCAGAACTGACCTCTTCGCTGGAGCGTCTCCTGTCTGCTCATCTACAAAGTCTTGTTTCAGCTCCTCAGGTACATCACTGTCACTGTCGTAGTCCTGATACACACTCTTCTCCAGCTCATCTGACTCATACTGCAGAGAGAGGAAACAGAACGGAAAACCAAAATGAGTCATAAAAGCCGAAAATTGACAAAAATATACACACACTGGCAGTCAAACTGTTTTTAATATTTTCATTCAGAAAAAAATTAATTTAATTGATTTTAAAGTGAAGACTTTTATAATATCACAAAAGATTTCTATTTAAAATACAGTGAATGCTTTTTCTTTGGAACAACAGACCACCACTTTTCTTCCAACAGATCACCAAAACCATCTGAAAATCAGCTTAGCTGGACTGGGAGATGGCTGAGAAGCCATCTAAGATCAGTAAAACCAGCATAAAGAGTAGAAAACTGATCTGCAAATTATGAAACTAAAAGCGTATCAGAGCCGAGATTCAGAGCTGGCCTTGAAATAAAAGGCCTTTAATGCACCAGTGTTAAAAACGTGATGCAGATCCAACATAGATAAATCTAACCTTAAACAAATTTACCTTAAAGCTGATGAATGTAGTGACTAACAAAACAGCATGGAATCCTTAAAACAGCAGGCATTACTATGCAAAACACTTTGTTCTCTCTCAGGGTAAAAGCACTTGTACCAAGGGCTCGCACTCTCAGTCATCCACATACAGCGTTTGTTTTCATTACAGGAGCATCATCAGAGACGCCAAGCACATCAGAGCTTTAATAATGATGAGTATTTTCTCCACATAGAACTAATGGCCTCTGTCAACAGTTATAAGGACAACGAGCCACTTAACGTTACAAAATATTTACGCATCAAATTTTCACTCTCATTTATTTTCTCCTTTTCAGCAGTCGGTTTGGCAAGCATCTAATAAGAATATAAATGTAACCGTAAACCCTTATAAAATGCTTGTTTGCTCAAGCCTGATGCCAAATGGTACAGCATAAATATTGTTGAACTGTTTAATATAGCAGGAAAATATTGAAATATAGAGGAATCAAGAGTTTAGATGGCCTAGAAATTACTGGAATTTATCCATATGCAAGCGATGCACTGAAATTTTGTTCCCACAAGAACTCGATGAACATTAAGAGATTTAAAACAAAATGTCTGTGAAAAAAATCATCAGACACCTTTTTTCCCCACATACAGTTGGCATTTACTGTAATGTGACTTTTTATATATTGCTAAAACCTATATGTTGCTCTGTATGACATTTATGTTTCTTAAACTACTATATACCCCATTAGAAGCCAGGACATCCTCTGTCTCCTCTTCCTTATTGTCTATCTGCATCTCAAAAGGATTTCCTCCCTGTAGGTACTGCTCAAATAGAGAAAGCTCCACCAGCTCTGTGGATTCCGGCTGCCTGCTGGGAGATACTGAAGGAGAACGACACTGACCCATGAACTTGAACTCCTGAAAAAGAGGGGAAAACAAAACACATGTATCAGACTTCATATACAGATTCAAAGCTAAAACTGTAGGCTAGGTGGAGATTAGGTGGACTAGGTTTAACTGAATTGTTTGTGCTGGTTGAATGTCCAAAGAGGAGACAAAAAAAGTAGCTTTTAAGGCCCCGATATACTTCAGGCGAAACTGAAGAATGAACTAGTGTGACATTAATTTGAACAAAATCAGTTTGTTAGAGTCAATACAGCTTGCCAAAGCAAACTTTCTAGAAAAGTTCGTTCCGGCTAGTAAACATTTTCTATTGGTCCCTGGTGATTGATAGTAGGTAGTGTGCTCTGGTTTATTTCTTACGTTTATCCAGTCAAGGTTAAATGCGAGTAAAAACATTAGCACTCTGGCAAGCTGCTTTATAGCAGAAATTGACATTGTTTTTACATGTGCTATATAAATAAA
Source organism: Tor tambroides (assembly GCA_021397915.2). Lineage (NCBI taxonomy): Eukaryota > Metazoa > Chordata > Actinopteri > Cypriniformes > Cyprinidae > Tor > Tor tambroides. The sequence goes on along the minus strand of JAFVLL020044560.1, from coordinate 44,074 downwards.
TGTGATGTGACATAACTTGACTGAAGTGCCAAACTGCAGAGCTGGTGCAAACATCCACATCGTTATGATATGATGCTTTCTTAACTGCTATTTTCTCACCACTGTCCATTTTACTTTATTATTGAGAGGGAAGCACACAACACATATTTACATATTCATCAGAGGTATTTCAAACTTCTTTTAATCCCTAAGCAAAAAACACTGAGTATACCAGGGCCTTAAAATGTTGACGTTTTTTGGCTTTTAAAACGAATATGTTTGCATTAAGGTTATCTATAAGCTAGTGTGCTCTAAAATTATAACAAAATTTGCATTTACAGTTTCTAACTTCTGTCAATATGGATCAACAATGACAATCACCCTGCACTTCAGTTTCTCATCCAACTTTCTGTCCAGTAAAATGCTTTGATTGCACAAATATGCACAAATTGGCACAGACCATATAATGCATTGGATCAACTTCAATTCTACACAGAATGCCATATTTTATAGCGATATGGATAAGATTGTGGCAAATGCGGCTTTACCAAGCTCAACGGCTCTGCCCCAAGCTAATATAAAGTAATGCTATTGGCTATTTAAAAACTGTTTGACATGTCCCACCCTTCTCTTCCTATTTCAGTTGAAATTACATCAACACAAAATAACGCAGATTGTTTCAAAGCACTTCAGTAAACCTTTCGGTTTTCTGCTTAATATTACATTGCAATTTTGGTTTATAAAAATACTTAAAGGGATACTCCACCCTAGAATGAAAATTTTGTCATTAATCACTTACCCCCATGCCGTTCCAAACCCGTAAAAGCTTCGTCAGTCTTCGGAACACAATTTGAGATATTTTGGATGAAAACCGGGAGGTTTGTGACTGCCCCATTAACTGCATAGTAAATTGCACTGTCAAGGTTCATAAAAGTATGAAAAGCATCGTCAGAATAATCCATCTGCCATCAGTGGTTCAATCTGAATTTAATGAAGCAATGAGAACACTTTTTGTGAGCGTACGCTGCTTGCGTCCAGCGGATATTCTTCAAAATGGCGCTATGCTGAACCAGAGGGGACGAATTGTTGAATAAAGTCGTTGTTTTGTTTTCTTTGCGCAGAAAAAGTTCTCTCGTCACTTCATTAAATTCAGATTGAACCAATGATGGCAGATGGACTATTTTGATGATGCTTTTCACACTTTAATGGACCTTGACAGTGCAATTTACTATGCAGTCAATGGGACAGTCACAAGCCTCCCGGTTTTCATCCAAAACATCTTAAATTGTGTTCCAAAGATGAACGAAGCTTTTATGAGTTCGGAACGACATGGGGGTAAGTGATTAATGACAAAATTTTCATTTTGGGGTGGAGTATCCCTTTAAAAAGAAGCTCATTCTGCTAAATTGTCAATAAAATATATATTTTTAAAAAATGAACAATTAAAAGCTGCAAGGGCGAAAGTGCAAAAGCTTTGAGCGCTAAGTGACCTAAAGCTTCCCACAGTTAAACCGCTTTGCACATTAAAGCTCCAACAAGAAGTCGTTATGCAAATACGGCTCATTAAAGAGCACCACTGATTATGCCATTCACTGATGTGCTATTCAACACCGCCTTTCTCTACCACACAAAACTAGTGGCACTTCTTTTGAGAAAATACCTGTATATTCTGCACAAAACAGCATAAAAGGTCTATCAGAGAACACTTTATCGAGCCAAAGACCCTGTTTAGCATATAATAATTGAAAGAGATGCATTTCGGTTTATTCGACGGATACTCTCGGGTGAATATACTTGCCTTCCAGGGTGTAATTTGTTTTGAGACGGATGACACCCTGACTAGAAGAGAAAACAGCTTATGTTGGAATACAATCAGTGATGATGCTTACCCTCATTCATCAAGTTGTCAAGCCTTTCCTGAGATTTAAAATGCATATAAAAGCGCTCCATTACGGGCAAGACGGGAAAGCCGAAGGAAGATGATCTACAAAAACGCCTTCTGTTTGGTTAGAAAACCACCCACCGTGAACTGATCTCATTTCCTGCATTGCTCACATAAAGAACACTTTTTGACCCGCTAATCATGAGAATGTGTCTATGAACAGCGCTTGTTATGTAAGAAAGCATGTTCATGTGCCTTTGGCTTGTAGCCATGTGTTGATTGTCATTGCGAAGCACGCACAGAACAAAAACTCTCCGCCTCATCTTCATATGCAAATGTGAAATCCCAAAAGACTGCCAGCGATGCCAGTTGGTCGAGATCAGTCATGAATAAAAGTCACATTGCTGCATTTCAAAGTCTTATCTGTGGCATTAGGACTTACGTGAAGCTGGGCAATACTGAAGTTGGACTTCACAGGGCACAACTCCCATGTTTCATTTTCAAGAAACATTCGCAACTCCTCCAGCCGAGTTCTGCAGGGGTACAAGGAGAAATGACAAGAGGTTGGCTTTTGTCAACTGAAGACCCTTTGCCATTCAACTCACTGAAAAAGAAATGGGCTGGCAAAAACGGTCGATCAGTGAAGAAGGTTAGAGCAAGTCATGCTACGATGAGTGTCAAAGTGGCCCGCTGCCAGACAAGGTCAATGCTAGCAGCCTTGTACAAAATGTCAACATCAAAAATTATAATTCATGTTGAACGCTACGTAAGCACAAAGTGGAAGTCCACCACTAATCTCTAAAGAACATACCAGCAGTTCACAAGATCATAAAGTGGGATGAGCTCTCTAGACTCAAATGAAGTGTTTGACATTTTAAATACCATCTCTAGTAATGTCTTCAATCCATGATATTTTTAAATGGTTCAAATTTACAGCATTAGAAGGAAAAATGAATCCGTTTTGTCCTCTAAGCCAGAGGCCAGAATATATATTTTAATGGCACAATGTGTTAATGGCGACGCAGTGACAGCAGAGATTAAGCATTCAGAGGACTGACAGATAATCACTTTATGGATGCTATCCAACTGTTTGAATATTCAGAAATAATGGTAAGATGCCCTCTTTCAACATCCTCCTCCTCATCAAGCAGAAAAGGTCTTTGTAATGCTGACTACAGCAGCAGGGATAGATATTTCGGCAACTACATCTGATTGTCTAGTGTGACTGACTCAAATAACTATAGTTGTTTGTAGCGTGATCTCCAAAAAGCACATTAATTTAGATGTTAACATACCCCTTTTTATGTTTTTTGGAAAGCATTTCAAGTGTTCTTTTATGATTCGGAACATGATGCATAGTCCAGAATACTCTCTCTCTATCTGAATATACACTCATTCTTTCCTAGTGAACTACACAACGTTCAGTGCTTAGTGAGTGAGTCAGCAGTTTTGGACAGTATATGCTTGAATGCACAATAAGATGTTGTGAAAGACATGAGCAAATTGAGGCAAATTTACCAGTTTTCCAACCTTTCAGTGACAGCTACTCACAGTTGTTGTCTCTTGGTATTGGTTTGAGATATATCATTACTATAGCAACTGATGCAGATGCACCGGATACAGACCACAAAATCAGATTTCAACACTTGCACAAGGACAATATGGAGAATCAGTCCTGTAGATCAGATTTAAAAATCAAATCCAATTTGCCAGCAGTGTGAACAAAGCCCCAGATGGTTTTTCTCTCATCACTCTAGTCCAGAAATCTGAACACATTTTCAGGCTTGAGTATTTGACAGGTATGTACTCGAACACAATTGTTTTTTACAACCTAGCTTTTAGATATATTCAAGCACAAAGCTAATATAAAATATCGTCACAAATGTGATTTAAATCTATCACAAAGAGGGTATGATGGCGTTATTATAGATATATCTACATCACTTTTCATAATTTCTTGCATTTCCTGGGAATTTATCCTATGTGGCCTTGGCGTTGCTAGTGCAATGCTATATTTAGAGCTACAGGAACACTGTGACATTGAAAACATCCAGATTTTTTAGGCATGTTTGCAATGTTAAATCATCTGCATGCTTAATTAGTCAATTCAGCACTAAAACAGCATGAACAAATAAACAACACTATCAGTGGCCACAATACAGTGCTGCAGGAATAAGCACTTAAAACATGGAAACACATTTTTGGACTTTCATCATGCTGAAGTCAATGGGGTTTTTTTAATGGGTTTTTGGTTAAATGTCTCTGGTTAACACAAGCTCAAGATATTTTCACATTTTGTTCTACAACATAAAATTTTTATGTGGTCTTGAAAAAGCCAGTCACTATCAAGGGGCTAAATGGGACTACTGAGCTTGTCGGGGACGGGGACATTAAGCGCCAACATGCCGAACAGGTAAACTCATCAAGTCCGTTTTTACAGCCTCATGGTGTTTTTACTCAGACTCTTGCAAACTCAAAGTTTCCAAATTATAGATTTTAAATAAAGATTGAAAGAGTTATTGGAAGCTTGATAGTGGTGACATTTAAGTCATGCGACTGTGACATAGTTTGTTCATAGCCAACTTTTAGCTTTTTACATCTGGCAATTGTATTTAAGCTCCAAAATGAACTTAAAAAGTTGTTCATTTCATGAATATTATGCTGATGAATAAATTGTGCAAGATGCTGGTCACAGAGCTTACAGTCTGCAACAACCTTACAAAAATACATAATCCCCACAGCACTCTATTCATTATTAGTGAATCCCAAGGTCAGTTTGGCAATGGGCTTTTATCTTACCTGTGATAGTTCTTAAAGTAGTTTACACTCTGTCTCTTAATGGACTCTTGCAACACCTCAGATTTGCTGCCGCAGAATTCCTCTCCAACCTGCATCAACCTGTCATTTAGCAAAGAAAAAAAATAATAATGTAGAAAGCGGTTCACTCTTCTAATTAACCCCGAAGAGTTACTTCACATCACATGTCCCAGCGAGGGCAGAAAATGGTGCCTCTATTCACACAAGTTAGTGACCCCAAGGCAGGATCAATACAGAGGGTTGTGGTTTCACACACAAAATGGCCTTTTAATTGAGCCCTGTTAATGGGGATGACCGCACCACCCCTCTTGTTGAGGAACAAGCGGTTTCATTGATGCCCCCTGGCCCCGTTTTCTCTTTAGGGGAGTTTCTCATGAGGCAGAAGGGATGGTGGGGGAAACGGTGAAGTTGGTCCCCGCAGGCCAATCCAATTAGCACTAATGAGGAAGTTGGTCCCTACCTGCTGATAACATCCAGAACCACAATGAAGTCGTCGTACTTGAAGTTGGACACGTCTGTTCCCAGCAAATAGGCTTTCACTTTCAATTGGATGTCCTGAGGGCAGAGAGTGGAGGGTGAGAGGTGGGAGGGCAAGTCATGAAGCTAATGGAGGAACGGAGAACAAACAGAGAAAGAAACAAGTAAATGAGCGCACTCCCTACCTGCCAGATCCGCGTTAAGCCATGTTCCAGCTTCTTTTTCACATAGCTGCGGCCCACGGTGGATTCGTCTGAGCCCTCTGCGCTGGAATCATCTACAAACACAGGATTCACAGCACAGTTATTTTTAAAAGTAGCTAATACTCCGGTATACTCATTATACACCATTATGACAGGAGCTCAGGTTAGTCTGATACAGTTTGGCACACGATTTCATCATGTTGCGCAGTATCTTCAACCAGGATCTTATTTTCTTATAAAAACTTACTAAAATGATGAAATACTGACTAAATGTAAAGGACATTTTCATCAAAAGACTTATACAGAACATCTCAACAGTCACGCGTGAGATTTCTGGTGGCCAAAACCACTGGAACCAACAACCAACATAAATTGATCCATTGTGTCATCAGCTAAAGATGTTTGAAATCGCATTCAAAAGTGGATCAGAACAGACTGTGCTAGCAAAACTGCATCAAGCGCTCCCAACTCTTTGGCAGCTGCAGCAATGACAGTCACGATTACAAGAACCTTGACCCTGAAATTTCACAGTGCTATGCTAATACACTAACAATGACATTCTCTTACAACATGGGTGCCAAATATAGCTCATTTTCCTACTTTTCGCTTGTGCAAGTGGCTCACGGCAATGAGAACCATAAGGAACCGGATACCAATAATAGAACGTCCCAAGTAAATTTCAGAATTGTTTCCAACTCCAGTGAATGTCAGAAACACTATGAAACAAATTCAGCCTAAATGTGTTCAGTGTTAATGCTATCCAGTCAAGAGAGGAGGGTAGTTTCTCTGTCAAATTTGTTGTTTGATTAGTATTCAGACAAAATTTTGGTTTTCAAACAAATTATGTTGAAAATTTTTTCATAAAATTTTAATAAATTTAAAAAATTAAGTTAAATGCATACTTTTATTCTTTGAATGTAGTAATATGGTTAAACCCAATATACATTCCAAAGTTTATAACCTCATTAAATTACACAAAAACGAAATGAAATTTGGCCCGCATGAGGTGTCTTGATCCTCAAACTATAATGAGTTTGACACTCCTGTCTTCCAATGATCAGACTGATAACAAGCTCTTCCTGCAACAAAGCAGCTGTCGCTCCTCATCAGGGGAAGCGTTCATCCTGACATACCAAAGGGAGTTTAATCAAAGAGGACACCTATCAGAGTCATCAAAATTTACCACCTAGATGTGCATCATCTATTCTGACAGAAGCTGTGCCTGTTATGTAACATGCACCGAACTAAATTGAAAGAGGAAGCTCAAAAATCTTCTGCGTCAGTTCATTGTGAATTCATAGTGCTGCGTTTCATTGCTTTGGTCATTATGCATCCGCTCTAATGTAAAGAGAAGGATACTTACGATGAGAATGATGATATGACCTGCGGAGATGAGCACAGCAAGAGATGAGTGTATTAGGAGCGTGAATGTGGGAGACTGATCTTAATGTCTATATACGCACAGCGTGACTGAGAGTGACTAAATACAAAAGCCCTTCAGGTGGGATTTTTTCTGGACTGATACTCCAGCAGGCTCTAAGTGATACAACATAATTATCGTGTCACTGATGAGCAGATTATACAAACAGTTCCACCTCAGCACTCTCGCTGTAAGTCATCTCTACAGAAAACAAACAAGCATTTACACATGAACCTCCCATGCGAAAAGCCAAATGCTCTAAAGAAACACTCAACCTGTCTGTCTTTTCTTGCCAAAGACCACTAAACCCTTCATACTAAAAATGTTGCAGGTTTGCCAAAGCCAAAACTTTGCCATAAACAAAACATAACAAACAACATAAAATGTGCAACACAAAACACAAAACAAAACAAAACAACAAAACAAAACAAAACAAAAAACAAACAAACACGAAACAAAACAATACAACAACAAACTAACAAAAAACAAACAAAACATTACAAAGCAAACACCAAAGCTAGACTAAACAAAAAACAAAACAAAAAACATCAAAAATCAAAAAAGAAATTAAACAAAAAGGCACAGGGTGACTGAGAACCATAGCATATTCACATATAAAATTTCTAAATAGAGAAAATAGAATGGCTAAAGCCGATGTGAAGTGAAGGAGTGGGACGTTCATCAACTAGATTGTTTTGCGTCAACCAGTTCTGAAACCTTAATTGCGAGCATTATCTCACCCCCTGACATATGATGTTAACAGTTCTTCTCAGTTGCTTTCAGGGGTTGGCACAATTTTTCACCCAGGAACCACCTTTTCTGTGATGGAAATTTGCAAAGTGGCATTAGCCAGAAGCATTGTGAGGTTAAGCTGAGAGAAACCATTGGTTCCAACATTTTTAGGAAACCATCCAGAACGATTCCTGATTGGGCACCAGCTTTGGCAACCTATTGATGGAAAATGGGTAAATGAAACAAGGCACAAATATTGGGACTGTTAAAGAAAGCTTCAAAGAAGAGCTCAGCGCCAGTGATTGATGGGATTTTCAGCGGATGCTCAGTGTGGCCAACAGATGAATGTTTGGCGCTCAGAAAAGAGAGCTTTTATATAGGGAAGAGTGTTTTTATATAACAGCGCTTGGTTAAACCCCAGAGAGACACCGTCATCACTCAAGAGCTGTGTCTGTGCAGGCTTCACGTCATCTTAGTAGCACTGGAGAGAAGAAAATAACTTCCATAGTAAAAACAAACCAGCTTTAGATTTTACAGTAAGTGCATGAAAAACATTTTTCTCTCATGTATACTTTAAAAAAACTAGATTTGCATCATGCTTCAGTTCACACGCTCACAAATCCCGTCCGGCTTTAGTCGTACAGATCACGACTTCAGCTGCAGAACACGCAAAAACATTGATATTTCACAGAGGCTAAATCCACAGAGCTCCAGGCTGCCTTTACCCTTTTCCTCGCTCATAACATGAAAGATTTGATGAAGTCCTCTCGCTGATGGGAACCTTCCTGAACCCCTAGGGGAAAGCGCATTCAAACCACGCATCAGAAAATAAATGAGGTGGAAGAAACGGTCGTGTGTGAGCAACTACCACCTCAGAAAGTCACATGACAGCAACCAAACAGTTATTTCTAACCCCCTAAGTTTAATATCTTCACAATGAACAAAGATTGGGGGGGGGAAGAAAAAAAAAGCCTTCCTGTGAGACCTGGCTCATACAATTATGATATCAGTCTCAGCTCAAACGCTTACACTCAGTGAAGTGTAGGGAATACTGAGTGTGCTTAAATGCACAACCTTACATGGATTATGCTTGAAAACCCCAACAATGTGTAAAGTACTTTAAATGCAAATGTAGCAATATTGGTCATAGGTCAAAATAGGCATTAAACAGATACCTTTGAACATTTCGATGTTAAAAAAAACAAAAAAAAAACATGATTCCAATCACGGTAAATACAATTTTTTTTTAGCTAATATGAGATATTACTGTGCATCTAAATAGACTCATTGATAAGAAGATAACACCTGGTTCCTGGAATGACGGCTGTACAGGATGTTCACTGTCAAGCAAACGTGTGGTGATTTTAATCAAGGATGCTCTACATATGACCTCATTACACTGACATTGTGAGCAGTAGAAGCTGCATTAATAGTTCAAAAGAAATTGTGACCTTGGAGCAATGAAGAGAACAGACAATTTCTTTCTGCTCATGATTATATCTATGCATTTGTCCAGAAAATGTAGCAGCAGGATCAATAACATGCAATTTAACGAGTGACAGTCCCATGACAGAAAAATCGTTTTTGCACCCAGACCTTGACCTACAATGGGGTCCAAGTTGCATTATTACTAATATTAATATAAAATAATTCATTAAAATCCATAACCAAGTCACGTAAAAGCTGGACCGAATAATACTCATGAATTTCAGAAAAATTAAGAAAAACTGTAATGTAAAAAATCTAGTTAAAATATAATAGGGGATGGTCAAAAATATTTGTAATAAAAAAATTCTGTAAATAATTATGCAAGAAATATTATTATGAAAACAATACGTAAAGATTTATATATGATTTCATAATGTAACAAAAAAGGGAATGATATATATTTTTACATATTTTTATATGTGGTCTCCAACATTTGGATCCTGCTGTCTGAAATCTAAAATAACCCATTTGAACCTCTCCATTTAAATGTAATGAAAGAACCTCTAAAGGTGTTTCTTTATATGTCCAACAATGTTCAGTGGCTGAAAAATGAAGTTCTTTTCTAAGCTCCTTTCATTAAACCTGCAGGATCGGAGCTTCTGGAGCCGAATCAAAGAGCTCCTTGGCTCCTGACAATAGAGTTGGACTTTTCCCCAATCATTTCAGTCCATGAGGAGTGCAGCTATGCAGAGCCACAGAGTAAATCACTGCAAGCCAACTGCTGGAGAGGACAAGAAAAATATCATCTCCCTGGCAGCGGCTCCTCACACATACACACAAACCGAAGCGGAATGAGCACACATTCGCTCCCACACAGCCGCACACAAACAGGCAACAGCACATTGTCGAGATTTCAGCATCCCAGGGAATTCTTGGGAAAGGAGAGGGGCAGACTAGCCGGACAGGCCGTTCGAGGAAAAATCAATGAGGTGAGGAAAATACAGAACATGAACCGAGCAGCACAAGAAGCCAGAGTCCTCTCACTAATGATCGCTAACACGCAGGAGTTCTTTAGAGCACGAGTAATGAATTTACACTGGAAGCCGACTGCGTCTAAAAGTGTCTTTGGTTTGACACACTGCCATCCGCACACACTCCCTTACATCTAACTGAACTAGGAACGTGGAAGAGGAACATGTTTGTTTTACTTAGCTTATCTGAATTGTTGGCATCATTGTTGGAAATAAATGGTTTCTATTTGATTATATACACACATACACACTACAAAAATACTAAAACTAAAATAGCATAAAGCAACCTAAAAAGAAAAAGAAAAAAAAGAATACTAAAAATCACAAATGCTTTTGAAAACTAAATAAAAAAAAAAATTCTACATTTAAATTAAGGTTTTAAATATCATTACAAAGCACCTTATAATTAAAATACAAGTCTCTTATGCTCACCACGGCTGCATTTATTTAAATCAAAAACACAATAAAAGAGTAGAAATAATATTGTGAAATATTATTGCAATTTAAAACAACTTTTTCTATATCTATTAATTTATTCCTGTGGTGGCAAATTTGAAATTTTAGATTATTAAACATTTATTGTTAATAACAATATTATCAATCAAAACAGTTGTGCTGCTTAAGGTTATGGTGGAAATTGTGAATATATATATATATATATATATATATATATATATATATATATATATATATATATCCAATTTTTTGAATGGTAGTGTATGTTAATATACACATTATACTACCAGATAATATGTCACCTTTGATTCATGGCACATCAGCATGAGCTATTCTCATAAAATATTCAAATCATGTAATTAACAAACATGTGCAATTAACTCAATTAAAATTTTAGTTGATTGACAACTCTAATAATATGTCATGTGCAACTCCTCACTGAGGCTTATCTTCTCTGGCAGCTCTTTATTTACAGATTATTCAGGAGGGACATCAAGGGTAAAGTGACATTGAATACTCATAACCTTTCTTCCTGGTAAACCTGAAAGGATGCAGGTGTACAACTGTAATTCACTACGAACAGCAGGAAATAGGCTTCTATTAAAAGATGGTCATTAGATTGTCAGGTTTCTTATTAAAAGCAAATTCAATTTAAAATAATATGATAAGGAGAGGCACAAAAGAGATGAGCGGGAAAAAAAACAACCCAAGTTTTTGACCCAAGCTGACAGGACGGTCTGACACCGGAGGCCTAATTTTTCAGCAGGAATTAGAGCTAAGCAGGATGGGGGGAAAAAGTTATACAAGTAAATCACCATTAGTGGCAAATTACATTGCCATGTAATAATCAAAAACATTTTGATCACATCAAGAGCATTGCACCATTGTTCAAAACACGTCTCTTCAGGTCTAAACTGATTTCAGGTCAGTGTTCTGCTCTCTTCAGTGATTCAGGATAAAGCGTAAAGTTTGAGAGGACAAAACCACACATTTTTCCTGCGGTGTAAACACACGGCTAGGAGAGAACAAGAAAACCTGACCTTCTTACTCTAGAGAAACCTGCATAAAAATAACAAACTTTGACTTTAGGAAGACCTTTGACTTTAGCAAGTCAAGTACCAGGACATTTTTGACTTCCAAGCTGAAAACATATATCCAAAGAACAAACAAACCACCCTTTTCCAGCTAAGAAATACGTAACTGCAGCCCTGCTTTCTTCAGTCTTAAAGTGGTGATTTTGTGCTTAGGAAGGATCATCCAAAAGCAAAAACCATATGATCAGTCTTTCCAGTAAATCTGTTACTAGACTGAGACATGAGGGAGGCATTAATACAAAAAGGGCTGAAATCCTCACTTTGAATGTCCTCGTTCACACTTGACAGTCTCCTAATAAATACAAACGGCTGAATTGTTTAGGAACAAGAGTAATGCATGATTTACTACCTTGTTCAGAGAAAGCATCTTTCCCAAAGTTCCCAGTTGCTCCATTCCCACTCAACAGAGCCAAAAGCAGGACCTTCAACCAAAGTTACAACATCTTCGTCCCTTCTTACTCAAGCACATATACGCACAACCAAAGGCAAGCAGCTGTGCTTTCCCAAAGACACAGACACAATAAATCAATCTAAACTGCGAATCGAACCCCAAAACCGATCCTGAGAAAGACCCTGCCAAATCAAGGTCTAACTTGCATTCTAATGAATTACTTTCGACTGGTTTTTCCACACATGGTTGTCAGTGATTATGCACTTTGTGAAATTAGATAGCAAAGCAAGTCACAGGCCAGCGGAGGCAATTTACTTGTTGATAGCTCTGGCAGCTAAGAAGAGGAAAGTAAAGTCATCTTGACACGGACCAAGATGAATACCGTACGCAGCGGCATGCAACAAGAGGTGTAATTGTCAATTTCACACAGGGATTGGTGCATTACTCAATGCTACGGACACACGTATGAAGTAAAGCATATCGGTCTCCTGATATACTGCGCTCACTGCAGAACAGAATATCAACTAGATATACGTAAATAAATTAGATGTTTGAATTTTCTCCAAGATCATTACCATTCACCCTTTTGAATTATGAAATGCAATCTCATATTTAATACCATTAACTAAGCTTTAAATTAAGCTTAAGGTAACACTTAATAATAAAGTTCAATTAGCTAACATCAGTGTTAATTTTGGCAGGCATTTTTGATTTAGTCTTAGTCTTTATCTTGAGACGAAAATGCTTAATAGTCTTAGTCACATTTTAGTCATTTGAGTCTTTCATAGTTTTAGTCTAGTTTTAGTCGACGAAAAGTCATTGCATTTTCGTCAACTTTTAGTCATTACTTTTAGTCAAACTGCAGTTACCAACATTTATTTTGGTAGCTATTTTATATGTAGTCTTCAAACAAAAATAGTCATTAATTCTTCTCTCTTTAGACCAAATCAATTAAGTTTATGAGAAATTTGAATCAAGGATTGAATTTGGAAAAACTGAAATAAATTTTGTATATGTATTATAGATATGTATTTAATTGGGAATGCTGTCCCTTTAAGACGGAAGGCATAATACTGACACCACATTCAGATTTCACCCACCTGTTTACGTTCACTTAAGCCATAACCGACTGTATTTACATGAGATACTCTACTACACCATAGACATTTGGACTGCTGTGTGTGCATTTGATCGCGCGCTGTATGAGAACTGAAGAAGTGGAGCGTGCGCGAGAGAGAGCACTTCTATCAGCGCGATTCCGCCTGTCGCGCCTTCACTAACTTTAAATTAATCCACAACGAATTGTGACTCCCGGGAAAAACGGGACGTCTGGTCACCCTATCCCTAACCCTTCAGGTGCTGAGGCCATTGTTTCAGATCGTTAGTTCGTGTTTTGGTAGCCTATCTGTCCGCTGCGGCTGCCATACTGAGGCTAGATATGCGAACGCCCTTCATCTGATTGTAATCCAATGACAGGGACGCACATTTTGAAAGACAAGACAGTTAACTTAGCCTATAGGATGTATTTTGAATGTCCGGTAGTCCTCAAATAACATTTTAGTCCCGTCTCGTCTTGTTAACGAAGACGCTGCATAAATTTCGTCATAGTTTTTATCATCAGATATTAGTTTTAGCTCGTCAACGTCTCGTTTTAGTCACAGAAAAAAGGTTCGTTGACGAATATTTTTCGTCGTCGTCTTCGTTGACGAAATCAACACTGGCTAACATTAGTTAATGCATGAGGTATCACAAAATAACAATGAAATTATAGATTTCACAGCATTTATAAATTCTAGTTAATACAGTATATATGAATTATAGTTAATATATACAGACAGACAGACAGTTCTGTGTTAATAATTTATGTTCATTTATAACACAAACAAATATTAATTTATATTTTTAAATGTTATATTTGTTATATTCTTCAGTGTTATAAATGTTATATTTTAAATTTTAAATGTTAAAATGTAATGTAAATTAGCATTAACCAAGATTAATAAATGTATTATTTCATGTACTGTAAAAAATAAATCCATAGTTTTTACAAAATAATTTGGGCAGCTGTGGTTGCCAGAATTTTGTAAAAAAAAAAAAAAAATAATAATAATGTAATGCAATAAACATTCATTAAACAACAGATGTAGTAACATAAAACCCAAATGTACATAAATGCTAACAAAAACTAAATGCGGACTGTCATGCAGGGAACTCTGGGAATATCAGTTTACAGTTTTTGACTGTAAATTATACGTTGATTTGTTCTTCTTTACTTCTAAATACTGTACAATTAACAGTATTTTACTGTAAAATTACATTAAATATCTGGTTGGATCTTTTACAGATTTTCACTGTATATAGTACAGGAACTTACTGTTAACCTATAAAACAGTTTTTTTCCCTTAGCATTTTTACAATATTTTACAGTTAAATTTATACTCATTTTTACAGTGTGTAACTAATGTATAGGATCTTGTTGTAAAATGTTACCAGTTATGCTCTATAAAAACAGGTAGCACCTGTAATACATAGTGATCACCAAAGAAAATCATTTTCATTATTATTTCAAGCAATTAAAGTCATTTAATATAGTAATTAATGTTAATATTTCATCTTTTAAATACTCCTGCTCTGGTTTACTTCCGTTGTACAGTAAATGCACTATACTGTGAGCTTTTTATTTAATTTACAGAATTAGGCTATTTTCTGTGGTTATCAACACTGCCATAAACGCCATCAATAGAGGTCAACATGTAATTGAAAATTCAGGACTTTACTGTAAGATACATAATCAGATATTTTAAAATGAGTGTGTCAGCATAGCAGATTGGCCTTCACTTTTCCCCACTTTCTATACGTCAGTGCATTTCAGTGTGTCACTTTCCCAGTCTCCCATGAATAATCATTTATCCTCATTTGGAAAGCTGCTTCTACTCATTGGGTGGACAGCCCCTGAGAATCGGCGGTTAACAAATTTAGCATATTCTATGTTCAAGAACACCGGCTTCTTAGGAGTAGGTGGCATTAATACAAAACTGACAAGTTTAGCGTATCAGCCATCAAATCCTAGGAAAAGCATTCATCCGTTCTGCCATTGAGTGCCCCCTCAGGCAAAAGATTAGTCAAGGACACTGCTGTATTTTGATCCAATAAATGCAGCCTTGGTGAGCGCAAGAGACTTCTTTTAAAGAATTTAATCATTTACACATCATGCTTTGTGGGTGAAAAAGGAATAATTTAAGCCACCTCATAACATCTTCCTAAGTAAAAATAAACCTCAGCTATGTGGAGTAACTGATGACACAAGCAAAAATTCTTGCCTACCCTCAATAAGGCCAGACACTGAAACTGCTGCAGTCACAGTGTCCTCTGCTTTTCCATAGCCTACAGGCCTGCAGATTAGTGCAGTCACTTAGTCGAAGAAGAAGGTATTGAACGCGGGAAAGAGGGGAAAAAAAAGAACTGAAAGAAACGGGCATGAGAGTACACCTTAAGAATATAAACCACCCATCAGGGCTGAAAAAACAACTGATGACTATCAAGCACATGATACACTCGGTGTCCCCATAATGTCTCAATCACAAATGATTCTTGAACTTGATCTGTCAAATATCTCAGGCTAAATATATACAAAGGAGCATAACAACCGAGTATAAGCCTGTAAGATTTTGTATTTATACATTTCTTTTTTTGAGAGAGAGAGAGTTAAAATTAGGATGCAATTTCTCTACATGGCAAAAAAATAGGAATTTTTGAATTGTTTCCCAGTAAAATATTCCACCACCTTGAAACAAAATATATTTTATAAGCAATTTTTTTTTCAATATAATTCAAGATATATTCTATATTCTATTAATTCTGCTTCAAGTAAATTTATATTTAAAAAATAAAAAATGTGTACATGTAGTTATGGCTAAGTGAGACAAAAATACTGATTATGAAAATAATTTTTTTTACAGTGTAGACAAGGCTAAATTATAGATTAAGATTAAGAAAATCTTGAGTGTACTTTGTTTTGTTCCATTGGCAGACTTTCCACTTGTTTAAACATAAAGCTTGCTAAATGCATTTTATATTATTAAATAAAACTGTACGTTATTTTCTAAAAGCCATTTTGGCAGAGTATATCTGAAAAATTATGACTATGGTGGAAGTAATTGTTCTTTAGAGGACTGAGGTGGAGAAAAGTACAAAAATGTGTGTATTGCTTGGCTTATATTATTCACCTGAGTTGTAGCAAATGTGAAAAATAAATGAATAGCATGAAGAATAGAGATTATAAAAAAAAATTCAATGCAAGTACAAGACAATTGCTAAATTCTAAAGTAGTACAGAGCTGGCTATGTTAAAAGCCACAAGAAAACACCAGTTTTAAAGAAAATACTTCCATTAAAAACAAATGATTTATGTCCCTCATTTAATATTTATAGAAAATAACCACAAAACCATCATTACCTACAGCAACCATGCCTGTTCAGTTAGTAGCATTCTGTACACTTCCCGCTTTAGGGGTTATTAGGGTACTTTAGAAAGGTTCAATGAATTTCCAATGACAGACCTAACCAAGAACAAGCACCAATCTGTTTCAGCACTGCTCAGTGACCTCAGAAATCGAAGCGGAGGCAAGACAGAAAGGCAAACGTTACAAACTACACTGCAGCTAGCTAACGGCGCAGAGCCCCTTTCAATTACCTGCTCAATCTCCTTGGCCACTGCTGTGCCGATTACAGCACACAACAAAAGCCATTTCCTCTGAATAGACAAGGCAGGACCTTACACTATTAAAAGCACAAATGTAATGCTTATAAATCTAACCATCACGGGTAGTGAGCACCCTAATGAATCCCCAGCTCTCTCTAATAAAACTGATTTAGAGTTACATATAAAGGAGCCAAAATACAGAACGAGTCACATTCAGACAGTTTAGAGAAAGACAAGAGAACTCAGAGAGTTGCATCAGCAGAAAGATGAAGCATAGATGCCAAAGAACATTGAAAAAAACTACTATTACTGTCAGAGATGATGCATAGTAGTCCACATGACACGTTACTCCAGAGTTTGAATCTGGCTTGGGACATTTACAGATCCTACACCTCATATTTTTTCTTATCTTTCCCCACTTCTACCTAACTTTTTTTATTAGGAGCACTTGTGCTCCTAATCAAAAAAATTTAGGAGCACAGACAATTTTAGTTTTTTTTCCCCTTTAATATTAATATTAATGTGCCACGTAACATACACAAGTATGGAGAGCATGAGAAAATTTTTTCAGAAACATAGCTTCAGATAAACATTTAATGTTTTCAGTTTCAGAAGAACAATTAGACAGGCTGTCCTCGAAACAAAAAAATCATGCATAAATTTCCTATGCACAAATACACTTTAAATATATTTGAGCACTACACTTCAACGTCTGTACAGACGTTGAAGTGTAGTGCTCAAATATATTTAAAAGGACAGTTCACCAACATAAATAAATTCTGTCATCATTTACACACCCTAACAGGGCTCTACGCTTACTTTTCTTTTTAGGAACGATTGTGCTCCTAATTTAAAAAATTTAGGAGCACCTTCAAATCAATAATCAAAAATTCTGATCAAAAATTAACCTTCCCATTACGAGGTGATATTTGACTCCTTAAAGTGATTTACAGGGAATTTTGTTTTTACCTTTGTAATGGCATTTTTCTAACTTTATTAAAAGTATGTCATCTTTTATGTCAAATTAATATATATATATATATATATATATATATATATATATATATATATATATATATATATATATTAATAAGCTTTTTATCATTTCTAATTCAAACAACAGAATAAAAACAAGTAGAATAAGAAGTAGAATAAGATACCAATCAAATGAAATCAGTATTTAAGAAATAAATTTGTACTACAGAGGTGGCACAGAAGAACACACAAGTGGCTTGTAGGTGTATTTTCAGATGTTTAATGAGGCTCAGAGGTTGCATAAGTGCAATTAAATTCATAAATTCATGTTGAGGTTAATGTTTTAAATATACAATTTTGAATGTAGAAATATTAAATGATTTAAATAACAGAAAAGATACGTTAAAAATTAAACTAAAACTGCCAGTAGGTGGCGGTATGTCACTGATTTGATCACTGAATCATTCATTTAATTGATTCGTTCGAACGGCTGATTCATTCAGGAATGAAGTACGTGACTGTCTTTATGAATGGGTAACTGAATCATTGACTCACTAGATTCGTTTAAAAACGCAGTTCATTCATAAACGAAACACCGCTGTGTTTGAATGGAGATGCGCAGCGGCTCAGCTGTTTCTTTGTTTGAAACTATTTTCGTTGAAAATAAGGCAATAGTGTTGTAGTCAGACTATATAAGTCAATTAGTATTAACTTCTTGTTTAATGAACTGTTGTATTAAATCAGTATCACATTTTTAAACTCCCTTAATAATCATTAAAAGCTGTCACTCATCTTAGTTCACCGCGATCTCACAAAACTCCATTATAATCAACTCCTTACACTACACAATGAATCTCTTATTTACACTCTGTCTACACTTTTTTTTATTTATTTATTTATTTATTTATTTATTTTTTGTTATAATGAGAGAATATGTCTGTGATACATTACTCAATGCTGCAGAAGCACGTAAGTACGTTAGAAACCTTTAAAGCTCCCTGAGCGCAAACACAAATATGCTGATCGGGTCAGTCGCACTGGTGCTCCTAAATATTTTTTCATAGTCGCACGCAGTTTTCAGTCGCAAATGCGACTGAAATGGTCGCACTGTAGAGCCCTGCCTATACCATTAAAATTAAGTAATTAAATTAATTTTTAAAAATCCAATTCTCAAACAGCACCTTTCCCTATATAAAAACAAGGTTTATATCAAATTTCATAAAATATTTAGAGAAATTAGGGTTAAACAAAGTAAAACCATAAAAAAGCTCCTAAAAGAAATGTTAACACTAACATTAATTATTAAAACACTTATCTTATTTTTATTGTACTTCAGCTAGTTGCCAAAGGATATATGTAATTTTCATTTAATTTAACTTGATGTGCTAGACATAAAAATCACAATAAAAAACGACACAACAAAATTACTAAAACTTAAACTAAAATTAAAATTAAAAATCAAATATTAAAAATAATATTATAGTATCCCAATGATACTAAAACACCACTGAGAGAAACTATATTATATATAACTGTCTAATTCTATTGGCAGGTTTTAACTATTTATCTTACTAAATTTACTGAAGAAACAAGTAAAAAAAAAACAACAAATCAAATCATGCAAAGTAATATTAAATTTAAGGTACAAGACTAAATTTATATACAGTTTGGCTAAGGTATTTTATCTTGTTTAAAGGATGTTTATACTGGAAAATAAGACCAAGATACTGCTGAAGGATTTTTTTTTTTTTTTTTTTTTTTCAAATGTCAAATGTACAAGAGGCATTATGATAGGGAATATGGAGTGTTAATATTTCAGCCAGCTTGAGCCTGATATCTGATCAGAGCTACTGATTGTATCATGGGAAGTCGTTTTGATGCTCTGCTTGGTGCCATTGTTGTTATTGTTCTGCTTTCGCTGACTATCTCTGCATGACAGCTCTGGCCCAGCATCTGGAATTGTGCCTTGATTGTCAGCCAAAAAGTATATTACTGGCACAACATGTCATTTCGAATCTTCTGAACAGTGCCATTGGTAAGACTGAAATAAATTTTTGTCTTTTGTCACTTTTATTATATTAAAAACACAGTTTACCCCCCCAAAAAATGAACACATGACTCTTTACAGAGGTGCCAAGAGTGACTGATTTTGCTTACCCACGCCAGGAGCCGCCTCTTCTTCTTTGTAGTGCTCATCGTGCCACTGCATGGTTAGATGGTAACTGAGCATCACCTCCCACAAGGCCTTGCAGAGGTCGGTCAAGCAGGGGATGTAGCTGTCTGTGGTAATGTGCTGGGGTGAGAAAGATAAAAGAAAAGAGCTTCATTCACACTGTTTTGATTTCCACAAGCCCCTACAGGTTCAACAACAACAACAACAGAACAACAAATTTGATTTCAAAAAGTAGTGTCAACAAAGATATACAGGAAATTATGGCATGTGACACTGAAGACTGGTGTTATGGCTGCTGAAAATTCAACTTTGCTATCGCAGGAATAAATTACATTTTAAAATATATTAAAATAGAAAACGGTTTTTTAAAATTGTAAAAAAAAAAAAAAAAAAAAAATCATAACTGTTTTTACTCCAATAACAGTATAGGCTACATATACTAAAATAAGTAAATTCATGTAAAATTACCAGGTGACAAAAAAGACCCTGATTCCCTGAATCTGCATGCATTGAAATGGACAATACAAGCAGAACTGACCCAAAAATGAACTGGACATGGATTTTTTTTTTTTTTTTACAACCTTAAATTTGTACAAATAAATTTAAGACATCTGAATACTTTATAAAGATCCATAGACGCTCTAAAAATTCAAATCTGAGAAAAAAGACACACTAAAGATCTGGCGAGGATCCCAGTTTAGCATGACATTATATGTGTCTCAGATGTGTGTGTCCTTAAATCTAGCTGAAGAGACATTTGGAAAACAGTAAATCTGACATTGAGGGAGCATGAATACACCAGAGATAATGATTGACCTGCTGTGGACCTTAATGAATATTTACCATGCGATCAATCCTTCAAAACCTCTGAGAATCTCTAGCATTCCTTGGAATGCTATAATTAGAAATAATACCATAGAGACAACAAAACAAGCTCCTGTCTGGGATGCGAGACTGTACATCAAATCGGGAGGTGGGCTGTGTACGAAGTAAAATACAGTTTGAATCAACTTTGACTTTGGTGACAACGGCGTTCTCAGAGGAGCTGACATACTTCCTTTGGTCAGTGCGATTTGTGGCCGGGAAAAGCTGACATAAACTTTGCCGTGTCTAGAACCGCTGCATTGCCGACTCATCCATACACATATTCATCAATGCTGTCAGCAGTGAGATGCTGGAGCTATATCTCTGCCTTTTCTTCTTAACCAAGCTTGGAAGCTCTACAAACTGCTGGAGCCTGGTAAATTACGATCGGCCTGAGGCCCGCCAAGGCTGTTTTTGAAGGCAAGGGAACGGCACATAGCAACACGGCCTCCAGCTGTGGAAAAGCTAACAGTTTTTGCTCTTTGGTTACAAATTTATGTATTCCCGTCATCACTTTTTACTACTGAACCAGTGTTGCTGCAAGGCTTATTTGTAAGTTTACCAATGGCCTCTTTAAATTAGGCTCCACCATAGAAGACTTTCAGCTTCTGATTGTGTTTTGCCAAAAATTTACCTAATCAACGGTAACGGCACATAGCAACACGGCCTCCAGCTGTGGAAAAGCTAACAGTTTTTGTGCTTTAGTTACAATTTATGTCTTACCGTCATCACTTTTTACTACTGAACCAGTGTTGCTGCAAGGCTTATTTATGCGTTTACCAATGGACTCTGTAAACTAGGCTCCACCACAGAAGCCTTTTAGCTTCTGATTGTCTATTGGCAAAGATTTAGCTAAACAACTTTTCTGAAGCTTTACTTAGGATATGACTGAGGTCACTGCGCAGGAACTTCAAATGTGAAGAATATTTATATAGCTAATGGCATAGTCACGTTGCCAGTTCATGTTTATAGTCTATGAAAAAAAGCATAAAATGAAACATTAGTGCGGGAAACTATCAAATTGATTTGTCCACTAAATCTTGAGGAAAGACAGAGGAAAACAAAAATGTAGCACAACTTTACCTGCGATTATTTAACAGCAGTATTTACGATTTGAAATTCAAACAGTGAAATTCAATACCTGTGCTAACATGAGATTAAAATTCTATAATTTTAAATATTAAACCTGTATGTAAAATGTAAATATGCACTATGCATTTAAATACATATGTATTTAAAACTGCAGTCTGTAACTTTGTTCTTATGTTCATTATGATAAAAGATTTATTTATTGATTTATTATGATTATTTTATTTATTTCTTTTAAAACAATATAAGTTCAAACGTAATTATGAAAAAGTTATTAAATTATTATTATTTGAAATGTTTCGTCACATTAGTTTTGTATCTGACAAAGATGAGTAACAGGCAAGAAAAAAAAAAGAAAAAGAAAAAGAAAAAGAAAAAAAAAGAAAAAAATCACACATTCTTGAGAAAACAGAAGCTCCCAAACATAAATGAACACTTCTGAACACTTTGATCACATTCATTAAATTGAATTCCTTGATCCATAAACTTGTTTCAGCCCTGTTTTCACCCAGTACTCAAGAAGCAGTGTGTCCAAAAAACCCATCAATTGTTTCCCTCTGTTTTGAGAGACACTTAGTCAAGACTACAACTTAAAAATCACACTCGTTGGACAAATTGAGACTTTAAAACAAACACTCAAATGAATAAAACACTCATTCACGTTTGTATTCACATACTGAGACACGATGCGACCTGATCCGAGTGGCTGCAATAAATCTAATTAGGCCTGTGCTGCATACAGAAAAAAGCTTTGGGCATTTAGAGGTGATTCATCACTTACGGTAATTCTGCAGTAACAGATAAACAAGCTCATATGAAACCATCCCACACAACTCATTACACTAGAGCGGCTCCTACTAATGCAATGAACTGTGGCTCAAGTATTATACCAAAGGAAATGCGTAACATTGCCAAAGCTGCCAAAATGAAATACTCAAGGCCGAAAGCAATAATTATATGAGCCATTCGTCTCATTTGAAGTTGATTAATTGTTTTGGACAGCTTCAACCCTTCTTTGAATAAAGTTGTATGGCTGCAATCATTGAGCGCAAGGAGATACATGGATGCTCAGCTGGATTAACACTGATCCAGTGGTTACTACACAGGAAGTATAGTATTCTAATTGATGACTAATGACTCCTGTAGGTGAGCCGAGGGAAAAGTCAGCCATCTCATTCAAACAATCAATCCCTCAACCTCTCCAGATGACTTCCTGCTATTGGGATCGAGGCATTGTTGCCTGGCAACTGAGCGTTGGTGGAGAGAAAAGATGATAAATGTCTTTCTAATCTCAAAGGAGTCTTATTAGACAGACAGATGGACATTTATAGCTGATATTTTGATAAGAACGTTTCACGCTCTGTATGGGATTCAGGCAGGTGCACAGAAACAGATTCAGGTCAGTGACTTCATTCAGTGGTGAGGTGGGAATTACATCCGAAAACATGAGAAAGTTTTTTCATGTTCTCTTGATTTTTTTCCTCCCTACAGTCTCAAAGACATCACTGGGGTTATTTCAGTGCTAATCGTTATTTGCTCAGATAAAAAAAAAAAGCAGAGTACAATCCTGGGCAGCAGAGATGACCACCTTCCTAAATACAACCAAATCATACCCATTGTAAAATATGATTGTAGTAAATATCTTAAAAGTGCAGGAGGAGGAAAACAAAGTGAGGGGGAATGTGCTGTAAACGTGAAGTCAGCAAATCTCTGTGGCGTCTTCTCTATCATAACCAAGTTCAAGAAGTCACACCACAGATGGCAGAGCTGGAGAGGCTCAGCCAGGATCAAGGGCTTTCTAGTTCCTCAGGAACAGGTCACATACTATTTGTAATATTAGGTTACTTTTTTTTTTTTTTTTTTTAGATATGCATTTTTCTCTTTTTTTGCTGGCCCTTTATTACATACACCCACACACTTTTCAGAGCTACATCTCAAATGGCTTAAAATCCTTTAAAGTTTTATAAGGAAGAACATCAACCAACTATATTTACATTCATTAATATAATATTACATGTGATGCAAATGTCAAAATGTATTATTTTGCATTATGCATTATGGTAGAAGTATTTTCAGGTCATTACATAGCACTGTGGAAGGAACTGCATTAAAATGTCATTATTTTTCAAAAATTTGCCCCTGTAATTATAATGTGTGTAAAAAGAAATATAAGCATGCTGACTCATGCATTTCCAACACTGTAAAAAAGATTGTTATTAAGTTCTGAAATAAAACAAAGATTATTGGAGTATGTTTTACAACAAAACTATTTCAGATTTTCTACTTCAAAATGTCATGTTTAATTTAACGTGTTACTTGTTTCTTTCAATTAAAATTATTTTAAAGGAGACCTATTATGCCCCTTTTTACAATATGTAAGTCTGAAGTGTCTCCAGAATGTGTATGTGAAGTTTCAAATCAAAATATCCCACAGATCATTTATTATATAATTTTGAAAATGCCTATTTTGAGTGGATGCAGAAACACGCTGTTTTCGTGCATGTCTCTTTAAATGCAAATGAGCTGTTGCTCCCTGCCCTCTTTTCTAGAATAGGGCTGTGCCTTTACAGCTCATTCTCCAGGATACTCTGCCAAAAAAAATATCTGTTTAGTTTTGATTATCATGTCTATTGCGCTGAAATCATGCATTTTAAAGCCATATCAGTTTAAACTTCTGACATACAGTTTTCTGAGTGCAAAGAAAGCAGCCGTCACAAGGCATGAGTACTAAATTAAGTTCTCTTTCATGTCTTATTGCTCTTAAACTGTCAAATACACACAATTTATGTTAAAAACACACAAGTTACAAAAACAGTCGGTTATGTCTGTTTGGGTTGGTAGATGTACCAGGGATCCAATTATAGCACTTAAATACGAAAAAAAAGTCAGATTTTCATGGTATGTCACCTTTAAATTTACTAGCAATTTCTGAGTGAAGGTTGTTTCTACAATTTTTTTTTTTTCACTGAATGAGCCTGGGATAGATGAACCACATACACAATGACATATTTATCCGATTAATACAGTAATGATGGTTCATCCTCCCACATGATTATCAAACAAAGGGAGAGTAATTAGTCTGGTGCAGGACTGGCGCTTAGAAAATAGCTCAGGATAGACCTAAAATCAGCTTTGGAAATCTCTTTGTGCGCTGCTCAAACTGCAACTGCTTCACTAAGAGTCAGAAGTCAATGAGGCACTTTCTACCCAAACGCTGATCTCTGACACCCTCCAGAGAGGGAAAACGGCTGTGAAAAAAAGCTGAACTGACCCGATTCTTTACGAGGGTTTAATGAAATGCAAGTCAATTTCTATAAATTCCCTTACCTGAGCTTTAAATCTAACACTACACCTTAGGGGAACCTTAGGGGGAAACCTAAATTATTTTAAATATTTCTTTTTTTATTATTATTATGCAAACAAACATACTATTTACAGGTGACAAATCAAATACAAAATAACCAAGGTCAACAAAACATACATGACAGCCAACATGATTTGTGTGAGTATGGGTGTGTGTGTGTGTGTGTGTGTGTGTAAGTGTGACTGGGTGTTGGGGGTGGAAGTATATAAACAAACAAAAAAATAAATAAATAAATAAAGTACAACAGACATAACAATAGTAAAAAACCATAATAGTAATGATAATAATAATAATAATAATAATAATAATAGTATTAATAACAAAAATTAGAGGATGGAGGGTGAGGAAGGTGATATGTAATAATAGTAATAGTAGCAGCAATAATATTAATAAATAAATAATAACAATAAAAATAATAATAGTAATTAACTCAATCAAAAATGTGGGGAAAGTTGGAGGATCAGAAAGAGGACAAAATAGTAATAATAATAATAATAATAAAAATAATAATGGTAGTAATAGTAGTAGTAATGACAAAATAATAATAATAATAATAATAATAATAATAATAAAGCTATAAAGAGTAAGATATTGTAAGGCTGCCTCTGGGCCCTCCGTGAGCAAGGCATAATTTAGGCCCAGGACGAGCCATCTAGGAGAGGTGCTGCAGGGCACAAGGACCAAAGTCTCACCCCCGGCCGCCACTCACATGCCACGCTTACCCTACGTATGTATATGTATTGTTGAGTGTATGATGCATTAAAAAAAGTGTGACGTGTTAAATATTTCTAAATTATTAAAAACATTCAACCTGCTGCATTAGTATATGGTCAATATTCACATACACACAAAGAACGACACAACACATTTCTCAGCTCAGCACAACAAATCATGAAGCTCTAAGCATTAATGTGCAGCCTTATCTTGAAGTTTGTAACCTTCATTCATCCTTTAGATTAGACTGGGCTCAAAAATGCCTACTTCATGTCAGGTCTCATCCTCAATGAATCTGAAAACTGCTGTATGTGTGGCCTTCCTTATTAGCTACATCAATGTAGCTTCCCTGCTGTCTTAATGAACAGAATCAATCGAACATTCACACGTTTGGAACTTCCACTGACAAAACTCTGCATGCAGTCCTTGCATGAGAGTCAGTTCTCAAAATATGGCATCCTCAGATGCTACAGATAACAGTTTGCGCATTTTTACTATTCAAGAGGCTGACAGATCAGAATTTGACAGCTTGGTAGCATAGAATAAGAAAGACAGCAAGACAGCTCAGAAGATAATTGCTAAAGCTATTAATATAACTAGGGGTGGGAAGTGAGAACCGATTCTCATTCAAAATCCATTTTTAAAAGAAATAGAGGATTCAAAGGGATTTCATGACGATCAGTTCATTTAACTATTCAGCTGCATCAACTAGTTCATTTTAACTAGTCATTAAAAACATACAGCACAATTAGTGATTTCCAATCAAATGGTTCTTATGAACTCGTTCTTTTTAATAAATCAAAAGCAGTGCACGACCAGTCAGTATAGTCTGATTTCCGAACAAAAGCCGTTTTTTTTTTTATTGAATCAAAAACATACAGTACAAGCACTGACATTTCCAATCACGTGACACTTCTGAGTACGTTCTTTTTAGTAAATTAAATGTTTGAAACAGAAATATAAATTGCTATATACTTTACTAGAAGAGATCAGATGTGCTAAAACATTAACCACATTTAAATCCAGACTAAAAACTCATCTGTTTAGCTGTGCATTTATTGAATGAGCACTGTGCTACATCTGAACTGATTGCACTGTATTTTATGTATAATCATTTTCTATTTTTAACTGTTTTAAATTCATTTTAAATCAATTTCTAAATCATTTTAAAAGTTTTGAAGTTCCCTGTTTTATTGCTGTGATTATTTTTTATGATTATTTTACTTCCTTTTATGTAAAGCACTTTGAATTACCATTGTGTATGAAATGTTGAATTATGATCAAATTTGATTGATCAAATTATGATCAAAGTTGAATAGTCAGACTCTAATAGTCAGACTCTACAAAAACCACCTTAAACTATTACAATGCACTTATTTTCCAATGCACATCCTGTTAAACAATTATAAATGGGCATATATGATGTATCATACTGAGATACATGAGAATAACCTTTTGTAGAGATGGACAGCAGGGTTAGAGATGGAGAGGGAGGTAAAGAGAAGCTGATGTGATTGGCACACTCATGTTCAGCTGCAAGGTCAGTAACCACTAGGGTCCATCGAGAGCTCTTCAAAATACGAGTGTGAGGGATTCATTCAAATACACTGATGGTAAATAACACTGATACTCAGCTTTAACGTAACTTGCAGAGAGTGTGCAATTTTTAACAATTGTTTTACCTTTGTTGATGTTCACAAACAGGGCCTTTCTCACTTCTGTTCATCTACCCCACTCATTGCCCAAAGCTGAGTAATGGAGAGCACAGGAGATCTCTGAAGGGATGGGATAACGATAGTTTCATGTAAAATTCATGTAGCGCTCTGCATTATGATGTGACCTTTGGAGCGTTCCAGTTACGCTGCATTTTAATTCCCACGCTGTGGTTCAAAGTTCAGGACTGAAGTGATTGTCATTAGCATACCTCTCGTCGTGTTTACTTTATGACGACTAGACGCTCAGGAGAGTTTGAGAGCCGGACGCATTGTCCACGGTGCTCAAGACAAATTCATCTGCAATATTTGCCTTGTTGTGAGATGAGAAGAAAGACAAAATCTAGGAAAATCTGTCTTGGGGCAACACCCAGATACAGGATTCATTTTCTTTTCCCTTCGGAGGTTCAAAGGTGCCACCGTATACAGAACGGAAACTGAAATGAGCAACGCTGCATCTGATTGAGAAAATACTGTTGTCGTTTTTAGCATATGTTTCAAAGCAACGTCTCACAGAAGGAAAATCAAAAGATTTTATCAGCTGAGCAGACACCTCAGGCAGCGACAACCCGTGTCTGAGTGTTAAAGGCATAGCACATGTTGCAAAATTTCTCAGTGCTAAAATATGTATATGGCCCACACAAGCATTCACATTGCAGTACGATCTGTTCGGTTGCCGCTTATGAGATCAAAAGCAAAATTTGGGAGTAATGGACTGGGTGTCAAAGGAAGGCATAAAACCAAGGCAAAATGAGACTGAGGTCGGGAACACTTTTTATGTTTTTGATTGACATTCATTTGATGAAAAATAAAGCCAATATTATAAAATATACAATATAAAATAACTGTTTTCTATTTTAATATATTTTGAAAAAACTAAATTATTCCTGTCATGTCAAAGCTGAATTTTCAGCAGGTATTACACTAGTCTTTAATGTCACATTATCCTTGCTCATGTGCTCAAGAAACATTATGATCAAAGTTGAAAAGTGATATTTTTTTTTTTTTTTTTGCAGAAACAATAATACTTTTTTCAGGATTCCTTGAATAGAATGTTTTTAAAACAGCATTTATTTGAAATAGATTTTTTTTGTACCAATGATAAAGTTCTCAGTGTCACTTTTGATCAATTTAATGAATCATTGCTTAATTTAAAAAAAAAACAAAACAAAAAAACAAAACAAAACAATCACTTCTTAAAAAAAAAAACAAACAAAAAAAATCTTAGTGACCCCAAAATTTGGAACAGTAGTGTATAAACACTCAAGAGGGGCAAAACAAAGCTTCCTTTCCAAATCATTCACTTACTTGGCATTAATGCTAAGCGCATTGAGTTCTGTGCAAACATCTGTTGATCGTACCAGCTGAACTTGAACATAAGGGCTATGTTTTACCTCAGATCAGCAGATATAACAATATTCCCTTCTGACACTCAAATATAATACAGCCAGGTGTAGCTAAGCCTACGCCAACTATTTGAGCTCTGTGCCAATAGTACATTGTAGAAAGACTCCACACTCTTCAACTCTAGACGTGGAACATGGTGTGCATATTAATTATAGAGAAATGAAACCAGGGCTATTATGCTTAAAATGGTTTGAAAGTGAGTTGAATAAATGTTAAACAAACAGGAAATATGGGGAGGAAAAATAATCATATTAACATGATATCTGAAGGATCATGTGACACTGAAGACTGCTGAAAATTCAGCTTTGCATCACAGGAATAGATGTGCATCATAGAATGGGTTTATTCAAGAATGAATTGCATTTTTAATATACTTTTGAATGAAGAAATAAATTCAGACTCAATTCAATTCAGACTCAGAGTGTCATGTCATTAACCTGCTATAATAATAATAAAAAAGAAAGAAAATACCATTTTACATAAATCAATAGCTATAATCTTTCAGTTTAATATAGGAATAGTTACTGGGAGTCAAAGAAAAAATGAAATAATCATTATCGGTAGTGCTCCATCTACTGGATGAGCTTAATAATATTTATCAATTATATAATCTGTATATAATGTAATATCATACGGTAATAAAATGACCCAGAAAAGATGACTGCAATTTGGTTTGTGATCTAAAGGTTCAGTGCTTCTATACAAATGCAAATGAGAATTTTAGTATCCAGGCTGAAGATGCAGTGAGACCGCAGTTTGTGGTGAGTAGCTATAAGGTGCTTGGCAGAGACTCCACTTTTTTTCTGTTAACTCACATGAATTGCTTCACGATTTGCTCATGAATGAGATCGCCTGCCCCGTTCACCACGCAGTATGTTTCCCTCGCTACAGCTAGACAAATATACGTCATTTCCAAAACTAAGGAATCTAACCTATTTTACGCCTGTCTAGAGCACAATGAGAATGAAATCAATGAATGATTTCATGCTCAAGCAGTGAATTTGGTTCACAGTGACTTTTGGAAGTGACCTCTGTTTGTGTTGGCCAAGTTTGTCTGATTTTCTCAGACATCCATCAACAGGAGGTATGGGAGAATGGATGGAGAACAGGCATACCGTGCAAAGGTCCTTGTACTGCATCTTCTGGAACTTGGTGTCGGCATTGCCTGCGCACAACTCTACGTATCCCAGCACCACCTGGAAGACAGTGTTGTGGATGGCCTGAGTGAAGTGCATGTGGAGTTGATCCATGGCCGTCTGGGGAGAAAGAGGAAAAACAGGAATGACAGAGTATACACTGGATCGTTTGTAGCAAGTGTTATTTTTTTTATATGTGAGTATTTTTTTTTTTTACAGCATATTCACAAAGGCATTGATAAAAAAGAAAAATCAATATTACAACCTACCAATCTTTTTTGCATTGCCCAAAATGATATTTTTAAAGTAACACCTCTGTATATCTAAAACCTGCTGTATTGACCTTTCTCCAAAGAACTGCTTTGAAGCTAGCAGCTTTTCTTTCTCACAACCATTAGATGTTCACAAAAAAACAAGCAATGGGGTTGTATCCTACAAAGCAACACATAAATAATATAAAAACACAAACCACAGTAAATAAATACATAAAACTACAAACTACTCTGAAAAGTGTCCATGCACATTTTTCTATTAAAAGAACCATTAAATGACTTTTAAACAGTCTAATTTCTTCCTTAGTTATTATTTTTTGTCTTGTTTTCCACTAAAAATATTTATAGTAAATATTCTTAGAACAAGATTGATTTACTTAATAACTTGCTTCAAGTATTTTTTTTTTTTATTTATCTATTCTTTTGGACTTCTTATTCAAAAAAGAATTCTGAAGAAAAAAAAACCCTCACAGTTTCCACAACAGTTTTTTTTTTTGTTTTTGTTTTTCTTGAGCACAAATCAGGATATTAGAGTAATTTCTGAAGGATCACGTGACTCAAGACTGGAGTAATGGCTGCTTAATATTCAGCTTTGCCATCACAAGAATAAATTATAATTTAAAATCTATTAGAACACAGTTATCTTAAATTGTAATATTCCATTATATTGCTGTTTTACTATATTTTTGATCAAATAAATGCACCCTTGGTGAACATTAAAAAAAAAAAACTCTTCTCTTACTCTAAACTTTTGAATGGTATATACCCATACTGGACAAAATAATGTTATATTTATGCTTAAAGCAAGGGAGGAAAGGGAGGTTTGTTTGTGTTTAACGCCATTCCAGCTTCAGTGGCTATATTCATGGAGAAAAATTTTATGGCTGAATTATATAATGTTTGCACAATTTATTTTTGCTAAAAAAGTCCACAACTGTTTTTGGTTTACTGTAACCCTGTTATAAATCTCTTCAAAAGAGTTAAATGAATAAAAAAGATTTGCTATATAGAGTATGTAAAAGAATAATAAAGGCATTCTCTGAAATCAAATCTTATAAGTGTACTTTGTTCTATGGATGTTCAGATTTTTTTTTTTACTGGAAACTACAAGAAAATTATATAATAATGTATTTTGCCTGCCAAAGCAGATCTGTTTGAAGGTAAAGCTTCTGGGTAACAGTAGGCCTGGCACACACTCTCACAGGAGATGAATCATTACCCAACTATATACTGAAGCTCAGTAGGGTCCCAATGGGAAAAGAAACAGCTTTGCTACAACTTAATTACGCTTCTTCCCTCTCGCTTCTTCCTTCAGCCATGAGCGCATCCCTCCCTCGGCTTTGGCTGAATTCAATCAATCAAAAAGGCTATCAGGATACTCGCCTTCTCCTGCAGGCCAGTGTGCTCAAAAGCTGATAGGTGGAAATATTCAAAAATATTCAAACGTATTTAAATGAAAATTATGAAGCTGACGAAGTCATCAACTTCTGCATTTGGGAAAATATTTTGAAAAAATAAACCTGAAAACATCAAATTGTAAAAACATATCTAAAAGACAAATGTGACGGAAATATTAAATGTGCTGAGAAAAACGAGCAATTACATCCATTAGATAGATTTGAAAACAAGAAAAACAGAGAAGATGAAAAGATGGAGAATTAGATGTGCAGTCATTAGGCTAATTGCTGAGTTCATGGAATAGAGCCTGAAAGAACGGCACCTCTTTAGAGGCACAAACAACAGTTTTAACGAATGACGTACAGACTGAAACATGTTTTGCGTTTGATTTGTTTTAAACTTTGAAGCGAGATGGTCAGTAAATATCTAGCTAAAAGCATGTTGGAACATCTTGGTCAGATCCATGATGAAATATCCATAAGTGACGTCTCTTTAGAGTTGTTCAAATGGATTTCTATGAAAAAACTCGCGAGTGAGCTACTGCAGAGAAAAGTGTGTAACACTTTAGAATAGGGAACACTTATTCACTATTAACTATGACTTTTCCCTCAATAAATTCCTAAATTGCTGCTTATTAATAATTATTAAGGTAGTTGTTAAGTTAAGTTTAGGTATTGGGTGGGATTAGGGATGTAGAATAAGGTCATGTAGAATAAGGCATTAATATGTGCTTAATTGGTACTAATAAATGGCCAATATTGTAGTAATATGCATGCTAATAAGCAACTAGTTAAGAGACCCTAAAATAAAGTGCATACCCCAAGTACAAAGCAGGGAAAAAGTTGGAAAGATTCAGCCGATAGGGCAGCAACTAATGCTAGTGTTTCAGTTTAATAATAATTTTTGCTTTTAAAAATATATTTTAAAATGAAAAGATGAGAAAATGTTTTCAATTGCGAGTCAAATGACCAAATTTCTGTTTAAAATAACATAAAATAACTAAATAAAATAAATATAGATATTTAAAATAACACTTAAAATAACAAATAAAAAAATATACGAATGCATATTAATGCTTTACAGGGGTCTATAAACATTGTAATATACATAAACTGCAGGTAACTTTTTAAATCAGAAAATGTAAAATGGCTAAATTATAAATAATAGTTAAAAAAACCAAAAGCACAAACTGTGTTAACCTTTGTACGGTATAACGTTCTACAGGAACATTCTGAACATATTAACATTACTGTCTTCAGGGATGTATTTTTCCATATCTACATACATTTCTGTATTATCTGACCTGAGAAGAATAACCCACATGAATCATGAAATTGCTTTAAGCTTACTCAACAAACTGCAGAATGATGCATTTCCAAAAACATTTATACATTTGAATGCATGGATTGTTCCTGACAACACTTAGCATCTAAGCCAAGGTCCAAAATAATACTCATCAAGTGCCAAATGAGAGTAAAAATTGGCACTAGCAAGATTATCACATCTGGTTTGTTTTATATACATATGCACACAACAGTTCTTTCTGGTCCTCGAATCTGATTGGCTGATAAGAGTGTGATATTGTAGTGATAACAGAACCGTTTACCATTTGTATCGCTATTTCTCACAGGGAGTGTCATGGTGGACACTATAATTTTAAAAATAATACTGTTTTTTTTGTCACAGAATGTAGTTTTAAGAGTTTTTTAGGCAAGAGCGTACTTGTTTAGACTCGTGATCTGAAATGCTGCATATTTCAGAGTGAAGCACAGCACTGCGTTCTTTAACACGCAAGCAGCTCATGATCTGATGTTTTCAGTATCTCGGAGCAGCTTGTTTCACAGTAAACACTGCTACAATTAATATTAGTAGTAATATTAGTAGTAGTAAAACTAATCTTTTACTTTACAATATTATTATTGTTATAGTAATATTTTTATTTATTAGAAAACTTCAGCAGGCGGAGGGGTGGTTCTGGCCTTCTTTTTTTCACATGCTTTTGTCATTTATTTTAATCAAGAATGAAAGTCGGAGGTTCGAAGGCGATCAGAGACTGTCATAGTTCCAACCATAAACGAAAACTTAAAGAAAAACTGAAACTTAAAAGGAACTTTTAAATTTTACAGGATTTCAACTAAATATGGTTCATTTAAAACCTACATTTTTATGTTAAATCTGACAAAGCCCATCCATGAATAGTTCATTAAAATTAATATTTTAGTCAAAATGAATGCACTTGCTTTCATTGGGTTAGCATGTACACTGTAAAAAAAAAAAAAATAAAAAATAAATTGAGCCAACTTAAAATTTTAAGGCAACCAGCTTCAGCAGATTTTTGACTTTTCTCAACTTGTTTTAAGTTTATACAACAAAAAGTTGAGAATCTCCTACAAAAAAAAACAAAAATCTGCTGAAGCTGGTTGCCTTAAAATTTTAAGTTGGCTCAACTTTTTTTTTTTTTTTTTTTTTTTACAGTGTACAAGCTTGATGGCACTTCAATGCATTTAATTTTAAATTATTTAATTTAAATAATATTCAGTGTAAAATTCAGTGCAGTTTAAGGACAGCTGTTTTAAAATGGAAATACTTAAATGACTATGAATTAATAAGACAAAACAGTTAAGTTATGCACTGAAGAAACCTCTCAAATACATTAAACTATATAAGCAATCTGTTACCTGAATCTGTCGGCAACCACATGAAATTCAATGCCAAGTTAATTATTTTCATTATCAATTTTTATTGATTTTATCAATTACCCTGTTGCACAGGGACAGTTCTCAAAAGCTTGTTTTTCATAACTACTCCCTGCAAGGAATTGATCATGCATCCCAGTTAAGTGTCCTGAATCACCTAATAATCTCTTCAGCCAGCGAATGACCCTCTCGGGGGTCTCCAGAGAGCCGACTCCTAAAATCAGAATCTGTTTCAAGGGTTACGTATGAACCACACATCTTGGAGTTGGTCCTTTAGTAATTATGGGTTGATCGGCTTAAACACCCTCACTCAGTAACCGCAGATGAAAATGCATAGTCTGGACTGCAGATGGCAAATAAATTAAGTTCTTAGAGGTGTGTGTAGGTGTGTGTGTGTGTGTGTGTGTGTGTGTGTGAAAGAGAGTGTGAGCGAGTGAACGTATATGAATAAACTGCACAGCTGCCATCTACCCAAGAGGCTTTGGTGATCAAAGTGACACAAGGAAGGCTCTTTCAGATGAGACAGGGGACGTCTCAGGACGCATATACTTGCATACTTAAACACAGTCAGGCTGATGGACAAACACACACAAAGAAATGCTTAAAGACACACAAAGAACACACGATTTGGATAGGATTAGATTTCCGAATGACTGTGAGTTGTTGAATTGGCAGTAAACAATACTTTAATATAAAAAAGATCTGTATTAACTACATAAATGATGTCTTGACAGCACTATTTATACAATTAATATATTTGAATTAACTCATCTTGAATTAAAATTAAATAAGTATTTCCTGTGATGTATAAGTATTCTTCCTGTGAGCTATTACACCACATGATCCTTCAGAAATCACTCTAATATGCTGATTTGATGCTTAATGTTAAAAAATATGGCTTAATATATTTGTTGCAACTGTGATACTTTTTTTAGGATTCTTTGATGAATACAGATTTATTTAAAATAAAATTCTTATGACATTAAAAAATCCTTAGTCACTTTTGATCAATTTAATGTGTCCTTAATGGACAAAAACATTCTTACCGACCACAAACTTCTGAAAGTATTTAGATTCTATATACATATATAATTATACTGTACATATTTGTACTGCTACAGTCGCCATTAGGAGCAGACTACCTTTTATTTTAACAATGGATGGGATGCCAGCTATATTTGAACCTCCAACTGTTATTTTAACCAGAATGTTGACAAAAAGGTCTAAATTCATAATGAAGGTGCACCCAGCAGCACAACAACAAATTTTGCTTTAGTTACAGTTTTCAAGGTCAAAATAAATGAGGAAAAACATCGTAAAAAAATAATAGACTGCATTCCCAGATATTTATATCCAGACAGGATTTCTCTAAAGACCTGAGTTAGCTGAAAAACAGAAGGTGATTTGCTCCATACTTTTTGTTTTTTGAGGTTGTGTGAGAAACACACAGACATGTTCAATGCAGAATTAAATCACAAAGTATACCTGTGAAACATCTCAAAGAAAACTAGTCCTATCAGTGTACACATGTATACGTGTGCCAGGTATGAATCATCTTCCCATTTTGGGGAGAAAAAAAAGGAGAAAAGTGGCACGGAGAGGGGAGACAGAGTCAAAAAACACTGGATAAAGCTGCGATGACTACACCAATGATTTTATCTAGGCAAATATTTGTGATAACTGTGATTATTGTGCACAAACTGAGACAGACTAAACCCAGAAGAACTGTGGCAATGTCTTCAAGATGCTTCAAGAGAACTACCTGCAAAGCTACAGTACTGTTAAAAGTTGTGTAAAAATGTAAAATGAGAATGCTGTCAAAAATAATGTCATAAATAGATTTTCTTTATCAATTAACTTCTATTAACTAAATTAAACTAAAACTAAATTAAACCTTTGCGTTTAAATCAGTTTTTGCCCTAGGTGCACTTGCGCATAGTTTTTCAGGGAGCTTTGCAGGTAGGTCTCTTGAAGCATCTTGAAGACGTTGCCACAGTTCTTCTGGATTTAGTCTGTCTCAGTTTGTTCTGTTTCTTCATGTCATTCCAGACAGACTGGATGATGGTGAGATCAGATCTCTGTGTGGAGCACTGGCTGTTTCAGACTCCTTGTGCAAACAAAAATCTCATTGGATTCTTACAATTAATGGCAAAATGAATGTTTGGAAATGTATACTGATATTTCCTACTGACACACTGCAGCAAAAGATAGAAATAACTGACTTAAAACCATGTTTTAGCTGGTGAAAATACTAGTAACCTAAAACTTTTGCACAGTACTGTACACATACATACACACACATACATACATATATAGCATAAAAATAGAATAGTACATAAAAACAAATTCAATTAAAAAAATTATCAAATATAATTTTAGATGAAATGAAAGTAGACTAAAGTGGACTCAAATATTTTAAATATGTTGACATTATTATTCATGTTCTACACTTTCTAATATTTGATCACAAAGACAATCAAATGTTTTGTTGTATAACTTCTTCACAAGGTGTATGTGTATTTGGCTTACGCTGTGTGCTAGCGTCATAAACAAAACAAACAGAAAAAATTGGCTAATCACAGTTATTTGAATGACAATTCAGCATCAGCCAAAATGTCAGGGTCGTGACAGCTCAAGCAGCGATGACTCACCTGTGTCTTGCCCAGCAGCTTATACGCCAGTTGAACTTTGGTGTAGTGAGAAACATCAAAGTGCTTGCAGGTTCTGGACAGCGCCACATCTAGCTGTTCCTGCATAAACGAGCATGAAATCAGCAAGATCAGCAAAGGAAGTTCAATGGCATAATTTGAGTGCATATGGAAACCAGAATACAGGCAAAAAAAACAAACTGTAGAAGCCTCATTTTACGGTGATGAAACGTACAATTACCACAAATGAATGAGGGCCATAATAATCAATGGTTTAAATCACTGATGACACTGAACGCACAACTTCATTTTGAGCTCAAAGATAAGCATTCACATTCTTAATGAGTTGAGACGTGCGCTGCTACAGAAATAGAAAAGTGGCGTGAATCATTGTAATTTTGGTAGCAGCGCTCTGCGTTGGCACAGGCACCGTGCTATTCGCTAATGCGTGTGATGAGACAGCGAACCAGATAAAAAAGACGGGGAGGAAGGGAAAAGAAAGTGTGAGAGACAGATATTAAAAGAGAAACATGAAAGAATAGGGGAAAAAAAAAAAGGGCAAGTCAATGAGTAAAGGAGTTGTATGCGAGCCTGGACGCCATCCAATTACATTTGCCACACTGAAATCTCTGCATAATATAGCAGATAACACAAACAGCAATGCTTGAGAAACTCTGTGTGTGTGGCTATGCATGTTTTGTGGCGGTATAAGCTTGAAAGAAGCAACCAAGTCCTGAAAGACAGCAATTTATTTAATAAAACACAGTCCATCTGCCTCTGGGCCTGAGAGACCAAATGCTGGCAGACTGACACCCTGGGCGCCACTGTTAGACGTACAAACGCATGGTCAAGTGTTCCTTCCGATCTGTTTAATTCATATAATGTTGAGACACTACATCAGGGCAACTGCTGTTGTTAAATCTGTCAAGGGTGCGTGAGTGTTTCTGAAGGGAATAGGGTGATCTGAGATTGAATGTCTGATTCAATGAAGGAGAAGGTCACCATCCTAGATTCCTGTCCTTTGCCTAAGGACAACAACAAAAAGAGTCACATACCTCAATTTGCTCCAGAGTGTCTTGCAGTTTGGAATTCAACTCACTGAGGAAAAAAAAAAGAGACAAGGGTGGCAAACGGTGAATAGGAATACAAAACAACAGAAATGTTAGTTCATTGTGAAGCACAAGTAACCATTGTATTCTGTTTGCAGGGTAACACAAACCACCAAAAACATTACAGCAACATGTTGGAGGCAAAACAGCTAGCTTTCTCAGAGAAATGGGCCGTTAGAGTGAGAGAGAGCGAGAGAGAGAGAGAGAGCACTAAACACAAAACCTGCCTCACAGACGGTGACATTTCTGTGGAAAAACAGGCACTGACATTTGAAAAACAGGGGTGTATTTTTACCGAGTGTGGCTTCTTTCTTATCTTGTGCAGCTGGAACAAGACTGATGTGTGTTGTTAGTGTCGAAAGGAGTGTGCTAAACTAGTCAGTGGGTTTTCTGAATGAGGGAGGAAAAAAATGACTAGTCTGTCTTACGAAAGCCATGAATAATAAGGCTGATTTAGGGTCACTTCAATCACGCACCAACCAGTCGTCTTTCTTAAGGAACTCAACAGTAAAGCTGTCTTTCCACTATCTCCAACATTCATGTACGATTGTCGCATTTCGGCCCTAATAGCAGTCGCACAGAATTTTCAAATTGGTTGTGGTTGTGTATTCATCATGGTAATACGAATAATGTATATATGAATTTATCCACACAAAATAAATGACCACCATATTTGTTTGAAATACACTCATAG
Organism: Tor tambroides; assembly: GCA_021397915.2. Taxonomy (NCBI): domain Eukaryota; kingdom Metazoa; phylum Chordata; class Actinopteri; order Cypriniformes; family Cyprinidae; genus Tor; species Tor tambroides. Next base: position 5,212 of record JAFVLL020044560.1, on the reverse strand, counting down.
TAGGTTTTCTAAAGCTAATCAATCTAAATAATTATGTAATTGTAATAAAATTTTGTCTGGACATAATTATTCATAATAAGCACCAACTTTACAGAAATAGTGATTAGGATCAACATTTTAGTGCAAAAATACTCACATTGGGTTTTCATTTAAATACATAACATCCAGTTAGGTGGCCAGATATGGTCTAACGCACTTGATAAAGAATTTGTGTTTGTCCTAACAATTTCACTAAATAAATACATCAAAATTGAAAATTACAAAATGTCTTGTTTAAAATAAATAATTCTATATTTAAGTATGTTATATTTACTATAAATTGATTTTATTTTATTTTTTTACTTTTTTCCCATGAAAAGACCTAAGAAAATTAGAATCTGCACAAATAGAATTTTTTTTTAAACTTTTTTTTATTAGTAGTATAGGACAGTGGAAAAGTGACAGGAAGCAATGTTGGGGAGAGAGAGGGGGCGGGATCGGGAATGGTCCTCAAGCCAGGATTCGAACTCGAGACACCCGTAGTGCAACAGCTCTATATGTCAGCACGCTGCCCACAAGGCGCTGACTTGCAACCAACTGTTTGTTTGTCAAATTAATAAAAAAAGTCTATACAAAATACCTTGTACCACAGAAAAGTACCTTAAGTCTGACCGTAAATGTTGAATATAGTGAATTTGTTACTCAAGTGTTGCTTTGATGGCTGCAACAGCAGTGCTTTAAATGGAATGGGCCAGCAGCAGCTCTAAATGTATGCCTTTAAAGCACTGCCAGTAAAAATACTAAAGCTAAAACAAAAATTAGAGTAAAAAAATCTGACCCATCTGATCCCATTAGTGTCTAAAATAGCAAACCTTTGGGCCGCTATGAGGAACCAGCTGAGACTTGGAGCAACATGATACTAGCAGCAACTTTGCCGGTGGCCACGCATAATCATGATCTGACAATTAAGAACAACTGTATTTTATTTCACAAGCTAACTCAGCTTGACATGAGGGATTGCCTGGCCCCTCTGGGCCAGTGTTGTTGAAAGATTAGACGGAATGCATAAAACTTTAATTAAACTGCCTCTTCCTTTTCCTCATGTTTCCCTTTTTCCTTCTCTTTGAAGGCACTGGATGCAAAAAGAGGTGTTCCAGAAAACTGTTTTTATAAATGCTCTAATTTTTCCACATCGCGCGATTCTTGGCATGAGGAAGCGCATACGTATACCACCACCCGGCTGGTGTGCAAAAACAGGAGGTGTTTTAATATGGAACAATCTATTTGTGTTGTTACAAAAAAACCGGCAGGAGAGGATGTGACCTTTTCATGAAAAAACTGATTCCTTCAGACAAATGATTTTGAGTGCTGATGTACAGGACGAGTTTTTGCAAAGGCTGATGGGAGGATGCAGAAGTCCTTTAGTCTGCCTTAATCCATCACAGTGGGCTCTGACTCAACGTGGGTCCCCTTCTTCCTTTAGGGCCCTCAGAGGAAACCCAGCATCACGTCGAGCTGATCAATTACTTCCGACTCACAGCCCGTCACCACTGTGCCTCTCTGAGCCTCGCCACTTCCTTCGGGAAGGCCACGCGAAATCACATTTTAATGAGCTTTCACGACAGGATCCGTTGCACAATAAAAACATTTCCATTCAAACGGTCTCTTATCATCATCATGCCATTAGGCAAGAAAGCGCAGAGAGGAAAGACCAAGACTTTTTTTTTCCCCCCCCATTTCAGTTTCAGAACATAAATCCTTCGCTAATAGCATGGGGCCAGTGGTGTTAGACGTGATTAAATTAAAGGATGTAGCTGGATTTGTGGGTAGTGTTTTTAAAAGTTGAGTGTGCTGGGCTGTAAAACCACACCGCTGGGCACTTTTGCGGCTTACGTCTCTCTCCAATTAACTCCGCTTTCTTGCACCTGAGCGAGCAGACAACTGAAGTATCCATTACTGGTAGAATAAGCGCTGATATATAGTCTATAGGAAAAGCAATTACTTGAAAAAGTCTGAAAGATGCCCTCAAAATCCAAAACAGGTTTATCTGTGAAAGTCTGCAAACTGAAGAAGTTTTTAAGATGAAGCAACATGTGAGCCACAATTTCTTCATGTTGCAACAGCACATAGTTCATGCCAAGAAAGCAACTGATGGACATCTGCTTTGACTTTAAAGCTGTCATTTCACGAGAAACTAAATTTCCCTTGATCTTTTGAGATAGGTGTTTGACGTAGGAACACATACTGTAACCATCGGAACTTGAAACTTCCCATCCAAAAAAAGCAACTGGTTCTGAACTTCTGCAACTGTCTAGCATTAGATAAATTAATGGAATATTTATCTGTACATGTAAAAAGTCATCCGGACCATAAGAACTTGACCCAGGCTTTGCAGAAAAGGCTGCTGCTAAATAATAGGGTAATTAAAAACTACACTGACTGCAAAATCAAACCTGGTTCCCGTGTGAACTGGGCATATAAAAGCAAAACACAGCATTCAGTTCAAGAACTATGATAAAGCACAGAAAATAGTTATGTTTTGGTGGCAGATAAAACACATACACTACTGTTCAAAATAGTAGGCTCTTTAATTTTTTGGTTTTTTACATTAAAGTCTCATGTTTACCAATGTTGCATTTATTTAGTCAAAAATAGTTAAAATTGTACTGTAATATCGCAAAATATTATTACAATTCAATTTTTATTTATTTTTACATATTTTAAAATGCAAAGCTGAATTTTGAGCAGCCTTTACACCAGTCTAAGTTTCACATCCTTCAGAAATCATTCTAATATGACGATTTGATGCTAAAGTCACATTTCTTCCTATCAGTTCAATGCTGAAAACAGTCGTGCTGCTTAATATTTTTACAGAAGCACATTACATTTTTTACATGGCATTTTTCAGAACTCTTTCATAAAGTTCAAAAGAACAGCATTTATTTGAAGTACGCTTTTTGTAATTAAAACATCTTTACTGTGACTTTATTAATTTATTATACATGTATTAATTTCTTTAAAAAAAAAAAAGTCTTGACCCGAAACTTTTGAAGGCTGTAAGTGCAGCTCAAAAACAATTCAAAATATGAGACACCTTTGCATTTTATACTCTCCAAATTCAGCTGATACAGGTGGATTGTTTCCAAAACCCCAGAAAAACTATTTGAAGGTCAGTTAGCAGACACTTTGAAAAGCACACCAACAGCAATCCAGCTTTTGACAGTCTCCCCACAGACAGTATGAGTCATTTTGCAACTGCTTGCATTCACAAATCAGTGGGTATTCTTCTTTATGGTATCCCTGTCAATTCTCATTCTCCGTAGGCATGTTAAAACGTTTGCATTTTAAAAAGCACAGAGACACAGATCTTAAATCTGAGTATAATATAATCTTAGAATTTCAATCTCAAAGGCAAGAAGTAAAGTTTTACTTTAGAAGTAAGGAAATAACCAAGTGACATTTCTCTCCGTGATATTGACCGCAGGTATTCCTAGACTCCCTAAACTCAGACATGGAGTACGTCCCTTCTGAAACTCCTGTGCTCAGATACAAGGAGCATTCTCCCACAGTGACATCAATACCTGCCCGCACAAACGCCTCACAGCTTAGAATCTCAATGCATCTAATTATACATCTTATCACTTTTCCCTACAGGGATCGAAATGAGCAAACCACAGTGCTATCACTATAAAAATCGTGAGATTCCATCAAACATGCTTTTATTAACAAGGGCTGTGGCTCTTGAATAGTACTGCACTCTCCTGAAAGAGTGCTCTGAATTGTAAAACAGGTGGATGAATTTGCAGTCAAAAGGAATGTTTTAGTGGTTCAACTGGCAGTGGCTCAATCCAGATGCGCACAGCCTTATTAAAGTCAAAGGACATAACCTGCAACAAAGTTCAAGAGGTGAGACGAAGATTTGTAGTTGAATGCTGCCCAAAGAGGCCTACAACACCTGAAGATCGCTATAAGTTTAATACAAGTTTGGGCACAGAATTTTGAAGCCAATCATCTGAGCCAAAAATGCCAAGTGAACAATAAGAAGTCAGTTTCATACTTTTAACAGCCTTCCAATTAGGGGTGGGCGATCTTCCCAAAATATCATATCACGATCTTATAACACAAAATCAGAATCCACGATCTGAATCGCGATCTTCCCAATTTTGAGAAACTATAACTTATTTGCACAGAATACAAAACACAGTATCGCATTAAACAATTAGTTGTCAAAATGGTTAAACTTTAAAACACTGCATCACTGTATGAATTAAATATACATTGACTCTTATTAAAGTTATAAAGTGATTATTTTGTTGTTTGATTAACATTAATGACAGAGTCAGCAGTGGGTCTATTAGACGGCAGCCTCTTTAAGACAGAAGGCACGAATCTACTATAACGACACAAATTCGATTTCTTTCCCAATTGTTTATGTTCATTTAAGACATAACTGACTGTCTTTATGTAAATACTCACCAAGATAGACATTTTGACCCAGTGTTTACAAAGCGAACATGTGAAGTCAAATGCCCTTTAAAAAAAAAGGTAAAACAGCGATGTCGGATGATTTTAAAGTTGGAGGAAAAATGAGATGGAGTTTTTAAACGTAGTACAATGACGAAGAACTAACCGCGCGTGACCTTTCCAACATGATTACATTATGTGTGAAGGCATTGAAACTGCATTTTGACGTTCAAATCGTTGGCCACCACTGAAGTCCACTATAAGCTGTTTTCCTCAAAAAACTTAATTTCTTTGCAGTTGAAGAAAGAAAGAGATGAACATCTTGGATGACATGGGGTGAGTAAATTATCAGGAAATTTTTATTCTGGAAGTGAAATTATCCTTTAAAGGTGCAGCCTTTTCTCACAGCAGCTAGAATAATTAAATGTATCATTTTGATGGTGGATTGTAATCCAGAAAGGATTGTGTGTTTATGAAACACGTGAATAAAATAAAATTATATTCCAGTTTTAAATGTGCTTCTGATTACAAATAGCCTGGGATTACACAAGATTTGTGCTTTAAAGCAAGCCAGTTCGAAGGGAGCATAATTTGCTTTTTGGATTAAAAGAATTCCTTAATATTAAATTCGAATGGTATGACAATTAGATTAGACTGTACAGAAATTGAAATCTACACTGTAGGATATCAGAGACCGAATCAGACAAATTTAAGATGCATCAGAACATTGAAACCTGAGCAGCTGGAATTCAGAGAGGCGCAAGGAAAC
>JAFVLL020044559.1:0-29155 GCA_021397915.2 Tor tambroides | reverse complement strand
AGATATTAATGGCTGTGTGTTGAGTTATTTTGAGGGGACAGCAAATTTACACTGTTATACAAGCTGTACACTCACTACTTTACATTGTAGAAACGTGTCATTTCTTCAGTGTTATCACATGAAAAGATATAATAAAATATTTACAAAAATGTGAGGGGTGTACTCACTTCTGTGAGATACTGTATATATATATATATATATATTTAAACACTCACAAAGACACTGCAAGAAACACTGCATGAAAGGTAATTTTCAAAAATCCATAATAGGGGCACTTTAAAAAATGTGCCCCGAGTTCACAGTTTGAATATCCGACTTGAAGCAGCATTCTAGACGTTATTTCCAAGTAGGAGGTGGAAAAAATCTGAATTCCGAGATGTCAGTCATGCAGCCTACAGTACAACATGTGCAGTGCTGTGGGTCCACAAAACCATCTCTGAAAACCACTAATGTAACACACCCGTTGTTCACCGCTGTTTTCAGTATCAGTATTTAAACAATTCAACAGCAGAGGATCGACAAAAGAACATGACATTTTTTTTATTTTCTAAATTAAGCGGGTAACACTAAAGGTGGGTTTTTAACGTTGTTTACATGTTGTGTTTTTAATATGCTTAAAGACAAACCACGTGCAAATTAACCATTGCTGTGCATTTTCTTCTTAAAACTGTAGTGTACCAAAGAGAGTGACAAAATCCCAAATTTCCTCATTTCCCTCATTAAAGTAAAACGTCTCAGGTTACTTCCGTAGCCCATGTTCTCTGAATAGGGAACGAGACGCTGCATAGCTGACGCAATGGGAACACCCCTGGTGTGACGATTGTCTGAAGCCCATATAGAATCATGCCAATTCATCGGCTGATGGCGAGAGATACCGCCCCTATGTCATACGTGATTGACATAGACCCGCGCTCACACCATTTTACCCCTCAGATTTTCCTGTCAAAGAAGCAGATTGACAGCGTGAAGAGCTTGGCAGCAGACGCAGCATCTCGTTCCATATTCAGAGAACATGGACTATGTAAGTAAACCGAGATGTTCTCTTTCATAGGTTCACTCAACATTGCGTAGCTGACGCAATGGGAACGATATACCACACACGCCAAGCTAACACGCTGCCAAGTCTGGCCCATTACAGGACCAACCTGCTGCCATACAGATATCCTCCAGACCCCTCTAAACAAAGCTTGGGAGGAAGCCATCCCCCTGGTAGACTGAGCCCTGTCGTCTAGAGGTGAAGGCAGACCGCGCACCTCAAAGCTTTCGAAATAGCTTCTATAACCCAGTGGGAAATCGTGTGCTTTGATGCGGCTAACACTCTGCGGCCTGCACCAAAACACATGAGCAACTGTAGGGACTTATGCCAGTGACTGGAACGGTCCACATACACCTTCAGAGCCCTGACAGAGCAGAGCAGATGAAGATTACTGTCTTCACTTGAACAGGAGGGAGAGAAAGCCTATAACACCACCACCTGCGAATGAAAAGACTTAGAGAGAACTATGGGGACATAAACAGGTCTGGGCCTCAAGAATGCTTTGACCAGCCCAGCAGTGAACTCAATGCAGGACTCACTGACAGAGAGAGCCTGCAAGTCCCCTACACACTTTAAAGAGGCCAATGCCACCAAAAGAGTGACCTTTAGCATCAGAATCCTCTCAGAAGTTGACTCCAGAGCCTCAAAAGGAGGCTCCATCAGCCCCTTCAGGACAACAGAAAGGTATGAAGAAGGGAAACTAGGAGGATGAACTGGCCTCAAGCGCTTAACCCCATGCATAAAGGAGACCAAACAATGTCTACCCAACAGGACATCGTCCGAGTCCCTTCGAGCAGCAATAGACGCAACGTAGCCTCTCAAGGTGGTAGCGGCCGCTCCAGCCGAAAACTTATCTTGCAGGAACTCCAGCACTGAACCAACTGGGCAGCTGACTGGGTCCACAGCATGAGCCAAGCACCAGGATTCAAAAACCTTCCATTTGGAGGAATAGAGCCTTCTAGTGGAAAGGGCTCTGGCACTATTAATGGTCTCACAGACTCCATCCGAGAGATCAAAGGCTATGGGCAACCTTGGCCATACCAACAACTTCCAGATCTCTGGACGTGGGTGCCAAATTCTGCCCTGGAGCTGACACAACTGGTCTTTCCTGATTGGAATCTCCCACGAATCTCCTTCCAGAAGGGAAACCAACTCCGAGAACCACGTCTGGGAAGGCCAGAACGGGGCTACTAGGAGAAGGCGGACTCCGCACATCTTCACCCTGCGCAAGACCTCTGGGATGAGCTTTACCGGAGAGAAAGCATATAGTTTCATGTCCGGCCAGGGGTGCGCTAACGCATCTTTCCCAGAGAGGTAGGGTGAGAAAGGGAGAACCAAAGGGGACATTGGGTCGACTCCTGAGATGCAAAGAGGTCCACCTCTGCCGCGCCGAATCGCTCCCAAATCTGAGCCACTGTCCGGCGGTTCAGCATCCATTCCCCTGACCTGAGTTTCTGTCTCGACAGAAAGTCCACTGCTAAGTTCAGGACCCCTGGGACATGGACTGCTCTCAGGGACAGAAGTTTGTCCTGTGCCCAGAGGAGAAGTTGGCGCGCATGCCTGTCCAGGGTGCGCGACCGGGAGCCTCCCTGGCGATTGATGTGTGACACCATCGCCATATGTGACCCTGGACCACAAAACCAGTCTTAAGTGTCAATTTTTCGAAATTGAGATTTATACATCATTTGAAAGCTGAATAAATAAGCTTTCCATTGATGTATGGTTTGTTAGGATAGGACAATATTTGGCCGAGATACAACTATTTGAAAATCTGGAATCTGAGGGTGCCAAAAAATCTAAATATTGAGAAAATTGCCTTTAAAGTTGTCCAAATGAAGTTCTTAGCAATGCATATTACTAATCAAAAATTAAGTTTTGATACATTTACGGTGGGAAATTTACAAAATATCTTCATGGAACATGATCTTTAATATCATAATGATTTTTGGCATAAAAGAAAAATTTCTAATTTTGACCCATACAGTGTATTTTTGGCTATTGCCACAAATATACCCCAGCGACTTAAGACTGGTTTTGTGGTCCAGGGTCACATATTGTCTGTCTTGATGATGACAGTGCACCAGCAACGGAAGAATGTGAACGAGAGCCAGATGAACCATTCTCATTTCTAGGCTGTTTATGTGCCAGGCGAGGTACTTGCCCGTCCAGACACCGCAAGCCGGCCTGCCCTCAAAGACCACACCCCATCCTGAGAGGGAAGTATCCGTCGTAATCATCTGGCGACAGCAGACTACTCCCATTTTCACTCCTTTCTGGAGAAAAACGGGGTCCCGCCACACTGAGAGGGCACGGAGACCAGTGCCTGACACTCTTAGTAGGCAGAGTGATGGCCAGGAGGGACGAATACCCAGGGACTTCATTCACCAGAGAAATGGTCTCATATGGAGCAGCCCAAAGGGAAGAACCAGGGAAGCTGCTGCCATGAGGCCTAGGAGCCTGCGACATAGGCCCACTGACACGTGACGACCTAGCCTGAAGCGGGCTGAACACAACTTGATGCTTTCGACCCAGGCAGGAGCCAGACGGGCCTGCATCGAGGTCAAGTCCCGACAGACCCCCAAAAATGTGGTCTGCTGGGCTGGAGTGAGCACGCTCTTCTGACCATTCAGCCGGAGGCCAAGCACGTGAAGGTGGAGAAGGAGAGCGTCCCTGTGACGAATCACCTGCTCCCTGGAACTGGCTAGAATGAGCCAGTCGTCCAGGTAGTTGAGAATTTGGATCCCCTAGAGCCTCAGCGGGGCCAGAGCAGCATCCATACACTTTGTGAACGTCCTTCGGGCCAGAGCTAGCCCGAAGGGAAGAACCTTGTATTGGTAAGCCTTTCCCCCGAAGGCAAACCTGAGGAATTTACTGTGCCTCTGAACGACCTGAATGTGGAAGTAGGCTTCCTTCAAGTCGACAGTGACAAACCAGTCCCCGTCTTGGCCTTGGGAAGAATGCTCTTGAGTGTCAGCATCCTGAATTTCCGTCTGTAGAGGGAATAATTCAGTCTGCGTAGATCTAGAATAGGACGCAGGGCCCCATCCCTCTTCAGGACTAGAAAGTAACAGCTGAAAAAGCTGCGGATTTGGTCCAAAATTGGGGACCTCCTCTTTTGCCCCTTTGAGGAGAAGAGAAGAGACTTCCTGTTGCAGGACAGAAGCCTCGTCCCCACTGTTCACTGCATCAAGAAGAACCCCATTGAAATGGGGGGGGGGGGGTTGCGAGCAAATTGGAGTGTGTAGCCGAACTGGATCGTATAAAGAACCCAGGGCGACACTCCTGGCAGGTCCCTCCAGGCATAGAGGAAGGCCGACAGAGGCAGCTGAGTTGAACAGTTCAAGGGGGATGCCGACACGGGGTCCGGACATGCATCCGACCGAAGCAGAGGAAAGCTCAAAGCATTCTTGTGCACGAAGACATGACCTGATGAGGCCGTAAAGGCAAGAGCAGGAGAAGCTGACGCGGGGGGATGGCGCTGGGTGTCCCTTACCATGCGGACAGTGCTTGCAGCATGCAGCAACCCTGAGAGGAGAAAACCTGAAGTGTATCCTACCTTCAAGGATCGCAGAAGAGGGGAAGTGGTCTGTGCTCCTTGAGACGCATCTAGCGGCAAGGATGGCACAGTCAGTGGAGGAGAGCATCTTGGGGATGGACAGGTTTGCTTTAGCGGTCTGTCGTAATCCAACGAGGCGGGAGAAGCCCTCCTCTTCCTGATGCACATATCAGCCACCGTAGGGGGCTTATTCAGGTGCTTCAAATCTACCCGCTTGCGGGGGTGCTGGCGAGTAGCAGAAAGACTCACTCTGCCGACTGTGAGTGCGCCTGGTCGCTCACTCTGCCGACTGGCTCCTTTCTGGGGGCTGGGCGCTCACTGGAGGACAAGGCAGTGGCTGGCTCACACGCACGCCGTGGCATGAACTGCTTAAACGCAGCTGACTGCGTTTTGGCAGCTCTAAACTTATCGACGACAGTGTTAACCGCGTCGCTGGATAAGCCAGAGCTGGAGACCAGGACATTGAGAAGGAAAACTTTCTCCTTCTCCCTGATCTCTGTAAGATTCAGCCACAGGTGGCGCTCAGTCGCCACCAAACCTGCCATACTGCATCCAACCGACCCGCGCTGTGTGCTTAGTAGCATGAAGGGCCAGGCCGGTAGCCCTAAGAAGCTCTGTAACAGCTTCGGGGGTCACACCGTCCCCCTCGTCCATGTCCTTCAGTACCTCCGCTTGGTAGGCCTGAAGGACGGCCATGGTGTGGAGAGCCACGCCTGCCTGTACCGCCGCCATGTAGGACTTACCGATAAAAGCGGAAGTGGTCCTACAAGGCTTAGACGGGAGGAGAGGGCGGGACTTCCACGAGGGGGCGGAGGTCGGTGAGAGGTGCGCAGCGAGCGTGTCCTCGACCACCGGGACTGCAGCATACCCCTGCTCCACAGAACCAAAGAGGTTGGTGAAGTCAGCGGCCACCACATTAGTGAGACGGGAGGAGAAAGGCTGCTTCCAGGACCTGGAGATCTCGTGATGCAGGTCAGGGACGAAAGGCAATTTTCTCCTCACCGGGTGCGAGCTAGAGCCACTGAGGAAACGCTCGTCAAGCTTAGATGACTGGGACTTGCGAGGCTCGTCCGGCCAATCTAAGCTCAACTTCTCAGCGGCATGCACCAAAACATCCAGCAGCTCTGTATAGGCTGGGGAAGGCTGCTCCTCCTGGCCGCTAGGTGGGAGAGCGTTGAGTGACGCCGCTCCAAAATCCTCGGAGTCAGAGGCCACGGTAAACAAAATATCCTCCAACCCAAAGGAAACAGCTTCCTGTGCCTCCGGGATGGGCACAGGACAGCTGCGAGAAAACTCAACCGGAGAATCCGCACGGTGACACTCAGGCGATAGAGGGAGAGAACGTGGAAACTGCTCACTCTCCATAGCCTCGCGCTCTGGATCCGAACTCCAGGCTGTGGCTTCGTGAAGGGAGGAGGCCTCCAGAGCAACGCAGCAGGAGAGAACAGCAGATTCACAATCGAAAACCGCGAGTCTAGCACGCAAGGTTTTTAAAGTTAAACTCTCGCAGCACCTGCAGTTTGAAATGCCAAAGATAGCATCTCGTGCATGGGTCAGGCCCATATATCTGACGCATTTACCGTGCTGGTCGTCACTCACGATGAGACAAGAGCACGGTGGCTGGCACCGACAAAAGTCCATTCCACTCACTGCTCAGAGAATAATATTGCACTGATGCGGTCACTCAAGTGGAAAAGAAATCCAAAACATCGCAGAGAAATGGGCCAGAAAAACTGCGAGAAGCAAACGCTTCTGAAGAGAGAGAAAATCTGAGGGGTAAGATGACGCAAGCGCGGGTCTATATGACGTATGACATAGGGGCGGTATCTCATGCCATCAGCCAATGTATTGGTGTGATTCTATACAGGCTTCAGACAATCGGCACACCAGGGGTGTTCCCATTGCGTCAGTTACGCAGCGTTGAGTGAACCTATGAAAGAGAATTGCTTTACCCAATTTGCTCTAGCCCGCTAGAGGGTGGGCCTTAATTAATCCAGTCATGTGAAGCTGTTTTCAGAGACGGACAAAGTACACAACTCCATTGCTTCAGTGAAAGTACAGATACTGCTGGTCAAATATTACTCCATTACAAGTGAAAGTTGTAAAGACAGACTTTTACTTAAGTAAAAGTACAGAAGTACTTGCTTTTAAAAGTACTTAAGTACCAAAAGTAAATTTCCTTTTTTTATGTCAATGCACTGTTTTATTGTTGTATGGAATACTTGCAATACCTCTGAAGCAACTTACAATACATTACACCTACTGAATACACTGACTAGCTTATAGTATCTTTGGAATAAAGAGCTTTTGGAATGTTAAAAACCTATGGGAAAAAAACAAACAAAACAAAACAAAAAAAATTATTTAACACCCCTATCCACCCCCACAAAAGCAGAATGGCAGTGATCTCTCACAGCTCTGGCAGCATGAGCACATATCTATGTGTAGCCCTTCATCCATATTTAAACCGAGTTTACAGTGAAATTGCTGTAAATACAGACTGATAAGGTAGAAATCAAACCTGCTTTAAAACCCAGCAACATAACTGTAGCTGTATAACTTTACAACAGCAACACTGCTTTAACAAAAAAGCAAAACAGCAAGATTATTTGACATCAAAACAAAAACATGTTAAAAATGCTGTCTAATCGCTCTCGCAGTACTTTGATGTCACACACAGAACGGTCTGTGCAGTGCTGCTTCAAGTCCAACACCTATTGTGTTTTATTAGGAGACGCACAACAGTTCTTCTGTGGCTTTATAGGTAATATTTCAACTTACACAATTTAGCAAAATCAGACAATAATGTGTCTAATATATACCACAGTTTTAACTTCTTATTATTGAATTGTTGTAAATAAATATCACATTTCCTACTGGTCAGTGTTCAAAAAATGCTGGGAAATCACTTCATGTACCCCTACAAGAGTGATTACTGATAAACTGTCTGAAAAAAAGAAAGTCACGTTTTAGAGAAGAAAAAAATCACCCACTTACTTTCAAAGCTGCTACGTAGTAATGACTTTCTACTTCCAGGACCTTGATAGAAATGTAGTGGAGTGAAAAGTACAATATTTGTCTTTCAAATGTAGTGAAGTTAAAGTCATAAGTTTCCAGAAAAAAATAATACTCAGATACTTAAAAGATAAAGTACAGATACTCAAAAATTGTACTTAAGTAAAATACTCAAGTAAATGTATTTAGTTACTGTCCGCCTCTGGCCATTTTTAAACTCCCACTGATTGGGAAATCCCCTTTTTATTCTGCAGAGACCTTCTGTTTTTTTTCTACCGCCAATGTTGTAGACTGTAGTGTGTCAGTTTGGTGGGAGATGAAGTGAGTTATGAGATGAATGGGTATCTGCCTGAATGATGTATGCACTCTGACTGAGGAGGTGGAATTGAATGAAAATCCTGTTCTAGAATTTTGGATTGCTGTGTTGGGGAATAACAGTTAAAACCCAAGGACCAGGTATAATGAACAAAGACCAGGAGTCAGAGATGTGATAAATTAATGAAAAATTTACTGAAGAACATAGTTTGCAGTTTCATCAGCAGAAGTCAGCTTCAACACTCGCGATAGAGTTCGTAGGCCGCTCTGCGTACATGTTCTAGACACCAATAGTTATACTCTAACAGAGGTCACTAATTACATCAATACATAGGTAAGCAAGATTCTGGTTGGTAGATAAACTTAGAAAATCTCCACACATGGACGTAAAACTTGAAGCATATCTTCTAGTGATTATTTTGAAGACAATTGATCAGAGGTCAGATGCAATAGAAATCTCCAGAGATGTATATCTGTTACCCTGGATATCAGGGTGACGGCAAATGACGATTTCCTCCTCGAGCTCTTTCTCTGCATCTAGCTGCAAAGATAGACATTGACACACATACGCAGAGAACACTTATCTGTACTTCAAGGCTGCCGGGCTCTGCCCTGAATTTTATCAAATATGGTTAACTACACACACACAATGAGATCAGCTTCTTAGAGAGTAAAAAGGCAGACTAAAGCCATATTCAACTTATTTGCATAAATGTAACTGTGATAAATAATTATTCAAGAAATATTATAATTAACATTATTATGAGGGCCATTGTAGATCTGCAGTCCACTCCTTCAGCTGTTTCCTGTTATCATTTCCACATTGATGGACACTGATTTTATCCATTTGGTGGTTTGCCCTTCTGGTGGATATTTTCCATGATGGCGTACTGTAACCATTTTGGGAATCCTTTTGCTGCTTGCATTCATGATCACTGAACCGCCAACAATGGTGGTGGTGGTGGTTGTGTCGAAGGATATAGTGCTTGATTTTTGTGGCCAATAGAGATTAGCAGGGTAACTAACACAGCACCAGTGACCCTTAGACCTTAGAGCTCTGAGAGTGTCGTCTAACAATTCTGAGTGCATACTTGCATCAGTTTTGTCCCTAATTTTACTATTAAAAATAAAGGTTTGTAAAATGGCATTTGAGCCAACAAAAGCTCTCTTCTTATTTATAAACAATTTTAATTATGGGTTTTGAATTGGTGATCTGGTTCTATTATTAGTCAGGGTTTGAAATGAACACCCACCAACCTCCAAAATGCGAGTGTAAATTAACCGTTACAGGTAACACATCAACTCACTAGCCAGTTTGGCTGGTTATGATTTGAACTGTCCTATCACTTTTGCACGCAAGCGCTATTGGAGCTCCTACACTGAAATTTGCCTCCACGTTAGATTTACTGATCTGGGGTGCCGCCTATGGCAAGCCATTTAGCTTATAATGTTTCCTTGCGTAACTCGCCATAATTGCATTTTTACAAGTAACAGTTACATTTGTGAGCTCTACATCTCAATTCTTACTACAAAGCTCTCTAATTTTAATTGTCACTAGTAAGAATTGATTTAGAAAGTTCTCTAATTGGCATTGTTACTAGTAAAAAATGAAATTACGGTGAGTAACGCTGGGAACATTTTAAGCTAATGCAGCACTTCTTGTCCGGAGTTCTTGCCGAGGAGACAAGAGGCCACTTTTTCAGCTCGTTCTCCCTCCATATAGGAATCAGATAAATTATACATCTCTAATATTCTGCGTAGCCTATTATACAGACGCCAAAAGAGCTCTTTTTTGCGCCACATCGAAGTAGCCAAAATACATTTAAAATCCTGCCTACAGTAGCCTACTCCAATCAATCTCAACAGAACATCAAACACTGGAAGGGTTGTAAAACTTTATTTCATAACATTGTTTTTTGAGAGAAAAGAAAGCTTACAATATTTCTCTAATTATCAGTGAACTTGATTTTGTTTTAGAATACATAGGCTAATTCATTAAGAAAGGTAAACAAGTAAAATGTTTATTTACTGCAGTATTTGACATTTGAACAAGAGGAAGTAGAGCTGAATCACTTCATGGAAGATATAGAAATCAGCTGAGTCTTTCCCTTTGTGAATTTTCATTTTCATTTTCTTTAGAACTTAAAGAATATAATCTATTTCACTTATGAAATCAGTGAAGGAATGTGTCAATTCCTGTTTTAATGGAAATAGCCTAATGTAGCCTATAAAGCTTTGGTATTTTTGTCTTTTAAATTTCTTGACATAGCCTACACTAAAAAGGCATAGAACAGAAAAAGCAGGCCTAAAGAATTCACCAATGGGTTAATAAAAGCTTTTCAGGGCTGATAAACAATGTCATTAGCCAAGCCAAAGTCTCTTCAATATTTTAAAGTAGAAATATTTGTCGAAGAGTAAGCTCAATTCTGAGAGCAATTTCAATAGGCATGTTTACCTTCCTACACCTCTTTAAGCAGAAGGCCATATGGGCGTATTGAGCTCTCCACGATTTCTTTTTCTTTTTCAGCAGATGTCCCTCCTGGTATAGGGACCAACCAAAAGTTCTTCTCCTTGATGATTTTCCTCTTCTTGGGGTTGACTCTGTTCTGCATAATGACTTTGTAAGTCTTTCCATTCTTTTGCGACGTGAATGTTTTGCTCTTCGCGTAATCTTCTGCCACGTTGATGTCTGGAGATGAATAAATCCCTCTTCCGTACGCCTGACGGTCTCCCGCCTTGAAGTGAGTCTGTATGATGCCCTCAGCCCCCTTTAAACCGGTTCCGTGGTAGGAGACGGGCCACTCACCGGGAACGGAACGGCTCCTCCATCCGTCTGTTCCCAGCCAAGCGTTCCCGTCCGGATATTTGTCCCGGACCTTCAGGGCGAAGCGCATCCAGCCGTAGGGCCGCTTGTACGGCTCGTCCCCGCGTGTGCACACATCAGACTTTGACTCGGACATGTTCGTAAAGTCAAAGTCAAACTTTGGGTCGAAAAAGTCATCCGGGATTGCAAATATTTCCGTCCGGAGAGAAGAGTTTGCGCTTTCATTTTTCGGGGTCTCTTGTGAATTTTGCTGATCACCAACAAACCACCGCGTCAGTAAAGAAGTTAGATAAGACACAGGTTGGACCACAAGCGCAAATGCTTCATAACCAAGAAGGGCAAGAGTTGTCACACTGGTAATATGCAATTGTACGACTCCATCTAAACCCTTACAATCTGACTCCAGTTTCACCGTGACTCCCAGAATAGCAGAGAGCGCCTCAGTCAAGATATATTTGTCCACCTCCATCGCGTTAACACCCGATCTTATCAAGAGAGATTTCTATTCTGTCTGCGTCAAGAAGGAAACGTGATTGATCTATCACCCTTAACACACCCATTTTTACCCACATTCACTTTTGCTTTTAGTTTAAACCTAAAGGGGGGGGGGGTTATTGCATTAAGCAGAGGTTGCATTAAACAAAAATGTTTAGTCATTTACTGACGTTTTAAAAACACTGGGATTATTTTCAGTTATTTTGATATAAATTAGCAATACACCTCTGCGCCTGTGACTCCTGAAAAAAAGCAGTTGAAACTATTTTAAGATTGTTTGCTGGTATGGCTAAACTGGTCTGGTCTCCTAACCAAAATTATTTAAACATAATCACAAAAGGTCTTTACAAATGTGTTGAACATTAATAGTAACCTCTCATTGTGTGATCTTTGGGTTGGGTGTGTGGCAACTCATAGTTGGAAGTATGTTTCTGAGCTGTTAAATAACATTTACATTTACTTTCTGTTGCAGTCTTCATTAAAATGTGATATCTGTTTGACATGCAATTTAGATCCCCGTTCAGTGTTCACGTTGTTGAGGAAATCAAGTGGGCAAAATAGAATTTTGCTCTATGTTTTATTAGTCAGACACATTTTGCAATGCACAAAATCAAACTTACATCACACAAAATAGAAACGATGTATTTTATTGCAAAACACATTCATTGAAGTATTTTGCATGACAGTTAAACTGTTAGACAGTTAAACTGAAAGCAAAAGGATACATGGGTGAAAATGGGTGTGCTAAGAATAATAAAATAATCATATTTTCTTAGTCAACGCAAACAAAAACTTTGCACCCTTGATAAGGACAAGAGTTTGATTGACTTTGTGACAATGAGTAATACACAACAACACACAAAATCAAACTTATAGCTTTATGTACTATTCATAAATCAGTAAGCCAAAAAATACACTCTAAAAAATGCTGGGTTAAATACAACCCAGTGCTGGGTAAAATATGGACAAACTTGGGTTGTTTTGACCCAGTGGTTAGGTCACTACCCTGAAGGTTGGATTAAACATTTAACCCAACCTCTAGGTCAAAACAACCCAGTTGCTGGGTTTGTCCATATTTCACCCAGCGCTGGGTTGTTTTTAACCCAGCGTATAGGTGGATGGCCTGCTTCTTCTGAGATTCTGAAGTGTGCAACCAGGGCCGTACCCACCATTGAGGTCCCCGAGGTCCGGACCTCGGTATTTTTCCAATAACAGAAGTTGTAATATAATTACCTTATATTAATTCTGCTTTGGTGCTGCAAGGATAAAAAGCCAAGATAACAGATCTTCTCATCTGAGATGCCTCAGCGGTAGGGGTGTGCGATATATATCGTCTGCGATAATATCATAATTGTTGTTTTAACGATGTACGATTTGACATGATCTAGTATTTTGCAAAAACCATTCAAAACAGCCCTACAGAGCGCACGCATACATTACGTGAAGTCTAGACTAGAGCGCATTTAGAGAGTGTTCTTTCACTGCATGATTCAGTCTATTAAAATGCATTTACAATTATCACAAATTCAAGACATGGGGGCAGAAAATGTATATATTTATACTACTTCATATCAGTTTCACATGAAGAGTGCCGTTTTTCTCCAAAAAAATTACCATGGTTACAAACGTGATATTGATTTTTTTTTTTTTTTTTTTTTTTTTTTTTTTTTTTTTTTTACAACAGCTTAATAAACAAGTTAATTAAGAGACTTACGTTTTAGACACCATATTGCCTGTTTTTGCTCTATTTCGACAACAAAAATCATTCCAAACACAGCCACAGCGCTGTTTTGCGTCTCTGAGCAACATGACGGTGTCTCGTTCCTGAATGAATCAACCGTTTAAATGATTCGGTTCAATCACAATGAATCACTTAATAGTGATTTGTTGCCACCTATGGGCGGTTTTAATTTCACATTTCCACTTTTTTCCCTGATTATTTATTTATTTATTTTTTATGTTTAAAATTTTTCAAATATCAACATTCAATATTTTATGTGTAATATATCAAAACATTATTTATGCATTTGTAATTGCAGGTTAAATGCATTCATGTCTTGCATTAAACAGTATGTAAATGCATCTAAATGCCACTTCAGATGCAGCTTCTGTGTTGATTTCATTTGTTTGGTAACAGGTCTTATTATTCTAATTCACTGATTAAATGTAAGAATTTGACTCAAAAGATAACGGAGACTTTTTGAAAAAATGGCTTTATAAAGGTAAAAATGCCCATAAAATGTAAAAACCAGTTTAAAGTTACTGGAAAAGATCATTTCTATCAGTGTGAATAAAAAATAAATAAATAAAAACAATAGGCCTATTCAGGTTTAATCATTTTAGACACAATTTTACTGAAGGCTACCAGGATAATTATAACTGTGTTTATTAAATTCATAAACTTAAACTATATCTTCTCTATTTCCAGTTTGTAGTGTGGATCATTCATTGTAACATTTAATCTAATTCTCATGCTTAAAAATCTGTTATCTTGAAGTATAATTTATGCTACTACTGCCCACTGACTTGGATCTAATTTATGAGCCTTAAAACATCTTAAAATGCACACATGTAGGTCAGGAAAATCAAAATTTTCTCGGGGGAGCATGCCCCCGAACCCCCCTACCAATCTCCATTTTGGGACCTCGGTATTTATAAAAACCTGCGTACGGCCCTGTGTGCAACCAATGGACACTTTATTATGCCACATGAGAGGAATCAACATGTTCACAAAGGACACGACACAACTGACAGCTCACATGACAGTGCCAAAAAAAGCAGATATGTGTGGGTTTAATTCTACACCCATGCATGCGCATAGAATGTATTTATTTATTAACAGCCATTAAAATAATTTCTTCATTAAATCCAGAATATATTCTGACAGTGTGTGTCATTTCAGATGCATAATTTGTTTTGTTTACTTTGGGTGGATGAGGGAAAATATCTGAGATGCTTTCACAATTCAATAAACAGACAAAGTAACAAAAATATAAGAGAACATTTCAGATGTTCTTGTAATTTTGTAGTTTTATGACTATATTAGTCTATACTATGATCAAAATAGTAATAATGAAGAACGAGTATGTATGTTTGACATGCCTACAGTTTTTTGAGCAAGCCTTTGCCAGTGGTTCTCAACCAGGTGCTTGAGACCCATGAAGGAGCATCAGCAAACTTCAGAGGAAGCCTCAAGATGACTTTGAATTATTTAAAATAAGAAGAATTAAAATAAACTAAAATAACTAATTAATCAAGACATTTATTAATCGAATTTACTCCCTCAACTGTTGTCTTTCCTTTTAAGAACCAGAGTTCCATTGGCTTGAAAAACCTAGATATATGAGGTAACATGATTTTAAATGTGTGATTCTAAACATGGAAAAGTTGTGTAAATTAATAAAGTCTTAGAACTCCATGGCATTACTATTAGCCTATATTTAATATGACTCTCAGTCTCTTCTGACTACATGTCACAGGGTGACTGTTCTGAGATCAGTGGTCTCGAGGTTTGGCGTTCTCGCGAGGCTGGCGCGTGAGGTTTACGCGCGCGGTGCACGCTGGGAAGCCCTTTCTCTACGAGGCCATCTTGGTGTGATCAGGAGGTGAGCGCGGCTCTGTCGGAAACTATTAAAATACTCATTTTAAGACTTCTGTCAAGGATACAAACGCATGATTTTGAAAGTGTAGGTCTTGATTTGTCGCTCTTCTGTGTTTAGGTTGGCCAGATCGGACTAATCAGGAAAAATGGTGGCCGCAAAGAAAACGGTGAGTGGAGCGCGATGCTGCGCCGGAGAACTTCACGTGGAAGCTCCGCTACAGGCCGGATTCTAAAAACCAACACGTTTCCGTCCACAAATACTGATATATAAGATTAAAATTACGCAGTCGAAGTGTTAACATGCATTATATGGTGCAAATGTTTGTCTCTTCGGTGACGTGCTCTTGGATAGGCTAAATGTGAGCTAGTTCAAGAGTGCAGCTGCTTGACGGGATGTTTCTAGTAACTTACAGAGGATTTGTTTTGTATTGTATATATCATTATTAATATATTTAATATAAGTGTCTCCACAAAACGCGGTGCGTCTTTCAGACAAATGCTTATTACGTAAATTAAAGCCGCATTCAATAAATCGTTATGTCCCCATGTGCAATGAATGCAGTACGGGAGCAATACTTCTAAAATGTGATTGAGATATGGTATTGTAGTTGTCTGCGAAACAGACGTGATATGGTCACATTATGTATATACTGTTTATAAGTTCATTGACGTGATCTTCATAGTGTGAATGGGATGGGACTTTTGAATTACTTTGGAAATTTAACTTATGTGTAACTATTATATTAATGTGCTAGATTTAATGCACACACAAGATTAATATACAGAAGGCACACCGCTGTCAAAGAAATTACTGATAATAGTCTGATGTAAAATATGTTTGACATGTTAGTCACTGTATTCTATCAAAGTGTTTTGTTTTTTACATTCTGTGCTGTAGGTGTATTTATGGTTTTATCTTCATCTTTATAGAAAAAGACCCTGGAGTCCATCAACTCTAGACTGCAGCTTGTGATGAAGAGCGGTAAATACGTTCTCGGATACAAGCAGTCTCAGAAAATGATTCGCCAAGGAAAAGCCAAGCTGGTAATCCTTGCCAACAACTGTCCCGCTCTGAGGTGTGTGCTTTTTACTGCTCTGTGAATCCGCTGGCATTGTGCAAATAATCTGTGGTGTCTTAATCAATACAATTGTATAAGGGTTGAGCATATTTTAATGATTCATGATTTTTTATTTTTTTTTCTCTAGGAAATCTGAGATCGAGTACTACGCTATGTTGGCCAAAACCGGAGTCCATCATTACAGTGGAAACAACATTGAGCTCGGCACAGCCTGTGGCAAATACTACAGGGTGTGCACACTGGCCATCATTGACCCTGGTGTGTATTCATGCATCTGTTCCATTCAGTGGAAGAACTGATGTGACTTGATCTTACGCTTTTGATTTATTGTAACTGGTTTAGTAGATAAGTACAATGTCAAAGTACATGTAAATTAAAAAAGTTGCTGGTATGTTTTGTGATATTTATGTGGAACTCTAGAGCATCTTAAACATTGTCTGACTGTTCAATATCAATGTTGTAATATTGTGTCCAGGTTAAATGAATTGTTCTGTCATTAATGCCTTTCTCTTGTGTTGATAGGCGATTCTGACATCATCAGAAGCATGCCAGACCAGCAGCAGGGGGAGAAGTAGAGCCATTTCCACCAGATCTTGTTAGAAATAAAATTGGTTGAAAAGGTCTTTGTGGTTTTTGGTTATTTTTGTCTCAGCTTTTGTTCAGACTTGATGTCTAATGGGTAAAAAGCGTGAACTTTTTCCCCCTTCTCTTCTTTTGATCTTTGATAATGTTGAGGAATTGGATATCGTTTAGTCACTATGTTTCAGTTATTCTAGTTTTTATTAAAAAAGTTCAACATGACATCTGTTTCTGGAATCCTTGATATGCTTTTGGGAAATGTTTATTTTTCCCAGTTTCTCAAAAGCATGAACAGAGTCCAGTATTTTCTTTATATTAGTTGTGAAAATTCATCTTGAGCCACAGCAATGGGATGAATCTAAAGATAAACATTCACACCACCTTTAATATATTACAATTTGCCACTAGAGGGCGCAATATTTAATGCATTTTCTTAGTTTTGCATTTTATCAGTACAGGGTGAATTAAAATACAATGTTATCTTTTGGTTTGAAAATTTCTGTAGCCCTTGCCTAAATTTGAAAAATATGTATAAATTGTTGATACAGAATTGTTATGCAGTCTTAAACGAAAAGCTTGTTACCCATAGGATTTAACTGCTGAAAAAATTGTTCGAAAAACATTTTACCAAATATATTTGGTTCATGTAGTTTTTCCTAATCTTGAGGGGCATATGCAAGTTTGAACAAATATTTAATATATTAATTATATAAAATTAGAAGACATCTTTTTCAGTCAGATTTGACGATAAAATATTTGATGAGATATTTGAATTGCTCAACTCCACAGTTATCTAAATTCAATTAAAAATGATGTCATTGCAGTGGCTATGTGCCAGTGTCAGCAATAACCAGGCACATTAATACTCTCTAAACAAGGCAAACGTGCAAAATGAGACCATCTGTGTTTTTTTGTTGTATTTATAAACTTCATTTCAAAATTGTTCACATACTCTCCAGTGATTTAATGCTGCCCTTGAGATGAGGCAAAGGCATACTTTTTTTCAGCCCAAAATAAAAATCTAACAGGCCTAAAGCGCTTGAGCAGAGAAAACATCAAACGCTCTCCTCACTGAAGTGATTGCCCTAGTTTCCTCAGTCACGTGTAGTCAGTTTTGAAGTCTAATTCTTAAGTACCCACACAGATAAATATAATCAGCCTCAACTGAGCATGTTCAGTGAGCTTGCAAAATTAAAGGATAAATAGGGAACTGGAGTCATGTGCATGAGACTGCAACTGTGCTTCAGAAAGGACCTCAGGCTGTGTTTTTAGTTTTATATTCTAAAGCGTCACTGGAAAGCATCCTTGGACCATCAAAAATAGGTCAATGGATGAAGTGCATATACATTTCAGTTTCTTCTAACCATGGTAAAAACCCTGACAGTTCTGCTGAGGCAGGACTGAAAGTAGGTGAATCTGTCTCCTCTGGTCAAGCAAAGGTAATGCCACAATTTAATTGTGAAGTCAATCCACTCTCCCTGGGCTTCCACAGATATCAGGCAAAAGACAGCCATAATGAAGCATTACTGGAATATTTTATTGTTTAGAAATAAGACATAAGCCAGTGTCAACCCAATACAGGATGTGTAACAAGACAAAGACAAACATTCACAGGCATTCTACCTACTGACAGACATTGTTCTGAGAATTCCTTTTGTGATATCCATTGATAATTACTTCATTTTTATGAGAAATATTGTGAGAATATTATAATAAAAATTACAGGTCACAATACCAAAAGTAATATTCTAAATACACAGAATCTTTTTAAATTGTGTTTCATGATAAAACATTGCTTATGAAGCTAATTCGGAGATGCTCAGTTGACGACGAATGTCTACACACAGAACAATGAAAGAAAATTCCTACATCTATCAATCTCTAATACTTCCATTAATGCTTCTATATCTAATGTTACCATGATGAATAAATGTAAGTATATAGTCATTTTCAGTTATGGATACATGTTACAAAATACCCTTGCATAGCCACTGTATATAAAAATTAAAAATGTTCCCATTAACATAAGCTACTTTGAGCTAGAAGGTGACTGGGGGAGATGCCATGTCATCTGAACTCAGCTACATGCTAATCTACTGTCGGAGTCACTTCGTTTACTTTTCATTTGTCACAATTACTGATTAACACACCATTCATCACAGACAATAACATGAATGAATAATATTCACATGTGCAAAAACATTGCAGTCTGCAGCCACAGATTGTAACCTAGTAATAATGACAGAAAAGTTACACTACTTCTCTAAACAGGAGCGTGTAACTTCACCAAATGACAAAAATGATTTCCTAACACCCATAATTCTCATTTATTCACTGAGCACTGTCTGGTTCAATGCAAGTCAAGATCAGTCGACAGCATTTGTGGCATAATGTCGATTACCACAAAAATGGTCTGGTCCCTTGTTTTCTTTAAGAAAAGAAGCAAAAATTAAGGTAGGTTAGGCACCTACAATGGAAGTGAATGGGGCAATTTTTTTTGAAGGATTTTAAGTGTGAAGCTTCTAATTTCATGAAAGCACTTTAAATCGGTGTATTAATTGAGCTTTAAGCCGTTCAATGGGTTAATGCATCTTCGAAACACAAATTAAGATATTTTAGATGAAATCTGAGAGCTTTCTGACCATGCACAGACAGCATTGGAACTACCACGTTCAAGGCCCAGAAAGGTAGTAAGGACATCGTTAAAATAGTCCACGTGACGTCAGTGGTTCAACCTTAATTTTACAAAGCTATGAGAATACTTATTGTGTCCAAAGAAAACAAAACAAAAAAAGACTTTATTCAACAATTTCTTCTTTTCTGACGCGGATTCACGGGAGTACCACAACGCAACAATGCATATTTTTGTTTTCTTTGCGCACAAAAAGTATTCTCGTAAAATTACTGTTGAACCACTGATGTCACATGGACTATTTTAACGATGTCCTTACTACCTTTCTGGGCCTTGAATGTGGTAGTTAATGACAGGATTTCCTTAGCTTGTGATTTTTTTTTTTTACACTAAAATCATTTTAACACACCGTGTGGCGATACTACTGAAAGTAATACAGTATTTTAACTGTAACAGATTGGCCAAATTCACTTCCATTCTAAGTGCCTCAACTATAAAGAGGCATTTACATTACCAAAATTTTTGAAAAATGTTGAGACAAAAAAGGCCCATTGTGTATTGTCATTAGCGTAGTGATGAAGTCAGGTTTCAAACCAAGCAGCTTTTGTTCGTCAACGTGGAGAATTTGCGTGCAAGATTTAATGTTGTGAAATCTTTCACTAAATTCAAATTCAAACTAAATTCCTAATCGCATGGATTCCTAGTGAAACAATGGCAAATATAATGACACAAGCCAAATTTTTGCTTTTGTTTTTTTTTTAAGTAAACAAGTGACAAGTCCTTTAATTTGAAGTCAGATCCCCCATGATACATGAATCTTTAAAATGTTTCAAATCTAAACCAGAGTTTCACAGATATAAAGTGTATACAGCATTATAACTGTTCACAAGCAGCAGGATCGTTCAGTCTTTGCAACATCTACACCATCTAAAACTAACGATTAGCATTTGATTGATTAAAAGAGAATATTAATCAATGACTGCATCATGTTTTGGGACATTGTTTATAAAGGAAGACTTAACAGATTTCACTTTGTTAGATAAAATGGTGTAGAATTGCTCGCATTAATTTTTTTTTACAACTAATTTAGTTATATTCTGAATCAAAATGTGTCATTTTTATTTCGTACAGTACAACGAAATTAAAGTGAAAATGCCGGCTTCTTACATTCAGTATATTTCTAGGTAATTCCCATTTTAAAAGTGCTCTTACGTAATTCCC
Organism: Tor tambroides; assembly: GCA_021397915.2. Classification (NCBI taxonomy): domain Eukaryota; kingdom Metazoa; phylum Chordata; class Actinopteri; order Cypriniformes; family Cyprinidae; genus Tor; species Tor tambroides. Next base: position 8,802 of record JAFVLL020044559.1, on the reverse strand, counting down.
GTGTTTATCATGCACGCCGCATTCAAATCTCAGGTATATCAGTAGACAACAACACTACTGAGTAGTTCACAGTATTAAAAAGGCCAGTGCCGCACATAATCGCCGAAAGTGCAAATCAGATTGGAGCTGACACACAGCGTTGGGTTGCCAGGACAGCTGGGCAGCCTCGTCGAGGGAAGGGCGTCTCAAAGTCATACTGCTGCCTCCAGAGAGGAGAGGAGAGGAGAGAGACTTACGTCACACAGCGACAAACAGCAGACCAGGGCAACGGAATGGGCTATTGTGACGGAGATTGTTTCTTTGGAGAAGGTTTGGGAGGAGCGTAGTAAGAGAGCGGTGCGATTCTCAAGCTGAAACGTACTGAGGAGGGGGATCCTTCGGTGGAATAGCGATGGCCTCCTCGTAGGGTGGAAGTAGTACCTGAAAATAAAGCAGTAACATATTAGTAAATGCTTTACATATGCAATATGTTCCCCTTTTCTGTTGTACACTATATGTGACCCTGGACCACGAAACCAGTCTTAAGTGTCAATTTTCCGAAATTGAGATTTATACATAATCTGAAAGCTGAATAAATAAGCTTTCCATTGATGTATGGTTTGGTAGGATCGGACAATATTTGGCTGAGATACAACTATTTGAAAATCTGGAATCTGAGGGTGCAAAAAAATCTAAATACTGAGAAAATGGCCTTTAAAGTTATCCAAATGAAGTTCTTAGCAATGCATATTACTAATCATAAATGAAGTTTTGATATATTTACAGTAAGAAATTTACAAAATATCTTCATGGAACATGATCTTTACTTAATATCCTAATGATTTTTGGCATAAAAGAAAAATTTATAATTTTGACCCATACAATGTATTTTTGGCAATTGCTATAAATATACCCCAGCGACTTAAGACTGGTTTTGTGGTCCAAGGTCACATATTCTTTGATTAATCAAGACACAAAAAATGAAAACAATAAGAGAATAGTTTGAGCTGTTTGTCATGAATACTAGCTTATACTATAAACTGCCAATTAGATTTCAAACTAGTATATGAAAAAGAACACGTTATGCAAAACAAAAAGTTTTAAACAGAAGGGGCTATATTTCTGTATAAAATAAACTTAGAATGCATAAACAATTTTATGTAGACATAATATATACTGACGATATAATAAGAGTAGCATGGAAGCATGTGTTCTGAAAATAGCCACTGATCTATGGTGCTTTAGAGGATGCAGGTTTAAATCCTGCCTGTGCCTTACTGTCTCTATCTATAAAAAAAAACCTTTTAAAAAAGAAAATTATTGTTGCTTTGCAAGCCACCTGTAAACCAAGGCCATTTCAGACATAAAACTAAAGCATTTTTAAGTAACTCTGGGTCAGAGGGTCCCTGAAATGCCTTCATCTTAAATTTAAATGCTGCTATCCATCTCCGCAAAGGAAAGTTCATTCTCCCTATACAGAAAAACCAGCCCAAAACATTCTCTGTTATTATGAAAAGGTGAGCTAATTAGTAACATGGTCATGAATGCCCTGAGGGGATCACATTTTCACCTTGTCAGGACGGCTGGAATGCGGATTTCAAATGAACCAAACAAGTGTGGACAGTTATGTAACGGCCTGCAGCTGAATGGTGAAAAAGCCCCTTGCTTCTCAATGGCCTTTTATTTCAGTTCTCTTTTTAAAGCATCTGACCACTCATTATACTGGTTGTCCATCTGTGTAATTCATCTGTGGAACGACCCGGACAATCCAATTAGTTGGATCACCCACCCCATAAAAACTTTTTTTTAATAATTATAAACATACAAATAAAATGCATTCCTTCAAAGCACTGTAAGTCACTTTAGATAAAAGCATCTGTCAAATGCATTAAATGTAACTCTTCATACATGTGAGTTGTCAGTGACTGGAGGGTCAACAGAGCAGCAGGACAGACAGACAGAGGCAGTAAGACGGGATTACTTGTGAAAGACAGTAGTGGGATTAGAGGCAGTAGAGGAACACAGCACACTGCCCTCTTTAATGCCCTCCATAAACACTGACTCAACAATACAGAGGGCATGAGGAGACCGTCATCATGATCCTGCTGCGATGCACGTCTGAACATCCCCTATAGCTGTGCAGAGATAAACTACATGAGACTGCTTTCATGACTGAATCACATGTTGGGCCAGGAACCGAACCGGATGATTTTCATTATGTTTAGTTTGGTTAATGGTACTTAAACATTTGCATTCTTTTGCTGACATATACACTATGACCAGTTTAGACCGATTTGCGAAAGAATGACTTGCGTGGATCAATTATTTTCAGTGAATCGATTGATATGACTCACAAACTCACTGAATCAGCCTTTCAGATAATATTCAATTCACATTTCACTCACTGAACCATGATTCATTACTTTGTCCAAATCATAATAAAAGTTAAAGATATACATTCAAAAAATAATTATTTTTGCATTTTGCATGTTTAATGTATTTATTGTAATAGAAATATTACCAAAATAATATATATTTTTAAATTCTGCATTTTGTTTATAAAAATGTAAGTTTAAAAAAAAAAAAAAGAAGTCTATTATGAAATTATTTGATCAAAAATACAGTACAACAGTAATGCTGTGAAATATTATTACAATTTAAAATAGAAAATTGTTACTTTATTTTAAAATGTAATTTATTCCTGTGATTGCAAAACTGAAATTTGGCAGCTTTTATTCCAGTCTTTTATTATTATTACTGTTGAATACAGTTATGCTGCTTAATATTTTTCTGGAAACTATGATTCTTGATGAATAGAAAGCTCAAAATAACAGCATTTGTTTGAAATAGTCTATGTGTGTTCATTATGGAGACATCTGCAAATATATGAGTGTAAAGAAACAAGACTCTGTTAAACAGTTTATGTTTATATAAACCTCTGACTTACTGTAGTGTCATTTGTGGTGACATAAACCAGGACCTCTGTAGTGCTTCTTCCACTGACGTATCTGTAGCAGTTCCACACACAGGCAATAAGGTAAGCCTAAAGAGAAAAAGAGAAAGAACAGCCGCTGATGCTAAATAAAACACCACCATAAATCATGTGCATATGGCTTAAGCAATAAAAATAATGAGCCACAGATACAGTGCCTTGTCTACACTATTTGATTTCCAGATGGTAAAAAATTGTAACTAGAACATCTGGGACAAATAACATAAACATGATTTTTTTCATTTAAAAAAATACACACAGTGACGATATGAGCTAAGGTTGTGCTATAACTGCTCACCTTTCTTTTTTACTCTTCATTTTTAACAATAACCTTTTATCTTTTTGCATTTATGCTGGAGAAGTAGTTCACCCAAAAATGCAAAATGAATACAATGCTGACAAACCTATAAACTGTCAACCAAATATCCGTTTTTACTGTTCAAGAAATTAACCCTTTAGTAAAATTTACAGTCTAAACTGTTTTTCCAACACATTTGCCATTAAATTCAATGATGATGTTCATTCCCAGAGGCATTCAATTTGATTTAGACAGATCACAAAGCAACAAACAACCTATTAGACTGTCATACATACAACAGCATGGGAGGCAAGCAGAGGTTAATTTTAGCACACTGTGTTTATCCCAGCAGAGTAATCTGCCTCTCTCTAATGCGTGCAGGCTGTCATAAAGCGATTTGTATCACATCTGAAGTCTACTGGAAAAGTCAGGCTTCTAGAAGGACAACACAGTGTTTGTCTGAAGCAGTCATATTCACAGTCATCTTGCAGGCTACTGTGTATCACATCTAGCTAGTGCTGTTAAACGATTAATCGCGATTAATCGCATCCAAAATAAAAGTTTTTGTTTACATAATATATATTTGTGTACTGTGTATATTTATTAAAGTCCTCTTTGTATGGAAAGGTCCCAGGCTGTTAAAACACAAAGACACATGGAGTCAATAACAGAATGATACTCAGCAACTCCATGTTTGATATTTTAAGAGTAAGATCAGATCCTTACCAACTGCTGAAGATAGTCCTGTATGGTGTTGGGGTAAACGACAACACTTATTGCTACCAGTGTGTTAAGAGCAAAGTCAAAGATCTGGTAGCAGAAGAAAGGAATGATCCATGCAGCATGTTGCTGAAAGAAAAGAAAGAAATCATTTTACTACGCAGCACAAACTGATGAATTAACCATTTCAATTGATTCATTTAGCAAATTCATGGTAAATGGATAAATAGTCTTATTTAGAGAGCTTCAAAGGATGGGTTTGGAACAACATGAGGGTGGGTAAATAATGGCAGAACTTTCATTTTTAGGTGAATAATCCATTTAATAAGCAAGTTGTCAAACCTTATATGCACCGTAGGTCGCCATTCCACAAATCAAAATCATCAGTAATGAGATTGCAGCAGCGATACACATGTCTGTGGAGGAAAGACACATAACATCAGATCTGCAGACGGAATATTGAGTCTAATAGCCAAAATGTACCATTTAGGATTGAATATGAAATTCAATAATCCAATATCAATTCTTAAAATCCCAAGACTGATCTTTTAATATGATAAGAATTTCATTAAATGTTATTTTGCAGCAAGCCTGGCTTTGAGTTGAGTTTCTGCTGAGCTCACTACAAAACTCAGTTTACCAAATAATGCTTTGAATGAATGTTTTAATAGTGTTGATGTTAAAAATAAATGTTTTAATGATGCAAATTTAAGAGCATTCCTTGTAAAGTTCACAGTATCAATTCATAGAGAATTTCTTGTAGAATTTCTATATTTCTACAAATTAACTGCAATAACTGAAATGTAGACTGTGCCAGATAAATCTAATAAGATCCAAATCATATTGACCTGAATGAAGAATTTATTAGAAATTGTACTGAATCAAATTAAGACTGTTGATCAGAATTTAAACAAATCCGAGCATTAGTGTTAATAGCCAGAACTATCAACAAACCGGAAAATATATCTGTGTAAAATGTAATGAATTTTCTTATTATGCACTGAAATTTCTATGAAAATGTACTGAAATATATCTATGCAAATTGTAAAGAATTGTCATTATGCCTTCAAATTTCTTTAAAAATGCACTGAAATGTATCCGTCGATTGCAATAAATTATTTTGCATTGAAATTTCTATGAAAAATATATCTGTGCACATTTCTGAATGATTCATTTATGAACCTAACTTACTAATTCATCAGAAAAAGCTAGAGACTGATATACGAGCCAGTAACATTGCCTGCCTAAGTTAAAATTTTAGTAGCTCAGCCTAGCACTCACAAGACATTACAGGCTCCGTGAACTAGTTACCTGACCTACTATCTATAGTGCTGTGTTTCCAAAACAGACTCTCAGACTCACCAGACTCTCATTCTCTCCAAAACACAGGCATATCTCATATTATTGAGAAATACAAACAAAGAAGCTTTACAGATAATAAAATAGCTTAGTAAGCACACAGTGGAGCAAAACCAGTTAAATAACTCCTTTAAATCCTCCACTTCCAACTGGGAGATTTCTGGCCTTAGTTTATAATTTTACAACTTTTTAGAGTATGTAATATTATCACTGACATCCTGAATTACTATTACAAACTGAGTTAACCTAATGGCTAATATTGCAGGGTTGTACTAATCTCTGACTCTTTTGAATGTGATGCTGTAACTCTATAAAATTGATTTGAGCTGCTTGTGCACTCAGTACTGGAAGTACACTGAGTTCAGTGGTGCTGGTCTTTGAAATAGAGCTGAATCCCCTGCATATGTAAAAGGACACTCCACCGTACACTCTGTCTACTTCAGCGCCTATTACAAAACAGGCTTCATATAACAGACTGCAAAGCTGCCCAGACCAATTACAAGGAATCATATTTTGAATCCTGCTGATGAGAGCCGGTTTTAATCAAAGTCACCAGAGCCAGAATCTATAGCCGCACAGACAGCAGTGAAATACGATAGCAGTCTTCGAGCTCTCGCTGAACTTAAAAAGTTGATGATGACTTGTTTGCTCATACTGGAATTTAATAACTATAGGGGATTAAATGACGCAAACGTACTTGCATCGTCCATGACATCCAAATCCGTGCCGAGTTCGGAGCTGGTGAGGTGGTAGTGGTACTGGACTGGGTCATTGAGAGCTGACAACAGGATTAACAAAACCACTGCATTGATGAGCTGAAAAAGACAGAGATTATTATACAACAAATTCATTTTTAGGTGAAAACTAACAGAATAAGATGAAAACGTTATGGTCTATTTAAATTTTGGAATAAACTGTTCAGATTAGTTTACTGCTCAGTTTGTTATTAGGCCTTTGGATTTCAAAATTATATTTAATACCTGCAGTATCTTGTGTGAAGTATAAACATACAATCTAAAGTATTTTCATTCACTTTCATAATACATGTTTTAATTCATTCATTCATTTATTAATGATATGTATGTACTTGTGTGTGTATATATATATACTTTTATAATGTATGCCACAATATATGAAAAAATTTAATTTTAAATATATAATGAATTCATTAAAACACACACACATATATATACGTATTATTCTAGACCTTCTGAAATGTTTGACATTGCTGTTTGACTTTCCAGACCAAACAAAATTAGTCCCATCAACCATATTATAATGTTAGCTCTACATAACGGACAAATGAAAAATGAAATGAATCTGTGACACACATTGGCTTTATCCTCATTCATTGTCTCTGATAATGTTTTGTCTGTGACAGCAGTTTCCTGTCTGTGTCAATAAGCATCAGTGTAGTTTTTAGGTTAATGAATTCTGCTGTTCCTTGCAGTGCAGAAGAAACTGGAGGTGACCAGAATAATCTACCGCTGTTTATTCGCATCTCTTATATTTAAGCATTTGGACACAGTTTGATAAGACACAACTTCCTTTAACAGTTTTGGCAAAAGATCAAGGATTATTTTTCTATCACGTAAAAGGACTCCGGTGTCTAAAACAAGCCTCAACTTTTAGATAAAGGTGGAAGTACGACATGATGGGAGTAATTACGGTATCATTTAGTGGTAAAATTATTTAAAGCTTCGCGGATTTTCTTTTTAATTCGGTTTTCATATTCTGGCAGCAGTGTTGCTCTCTGGCATTAGCACAATATCCTAGACAACATTATCGGATATTATAAAGATGAGTGCAGAATTATGAACATCAAACGTTTAGAATCCCCCCCCTTTTTTTAAATTTTACTTAACCTTTTTAATTTTACTTTAATTTTACCATTTATTGATTTTAATTCCCCTAAATTAGAAAAGGAATTCAATTAGAATTCTACTAGTGTAATTATTACTTACTAATCATTTTCAGAATATTTTATGTTGGATATAAAAATAAACTGAATTAATATAAGAGTTGTTTTGGCTCACCATATACCAGATGCCCAGGATAATGGTGCCTGTTCGTACATGACAGCACAGGCAGCAGCTGGTCGTGTACCATCTGTCCCACGGAGAAATCATCTTTCCGTCCAAAAACAGCACGGCTAGTTCATGTATGTCTTTTTAGCTCGAAGCGATATATTATTTTTTAATATAAATCGATGGTTTTTGAGAGCTACAGCTCACCGTCGCAGCATTCGGTCGCTGTTAAATCCTGAGTTGTTTCCGTTTCCCGTTAGCGTCCAGTTCTTTCCCACCGCTGCATTAATCCAGCTCATCTCCTCACCACGTGACCGGAGGGGGATTTAGAGTGACGTCAGGGGCCCGCTGTTCAGACGCCGGGAAGTCAAAATTTGGATTTATTTTTGAGAAGGTTTAAACATTTCAGAAAATACAGTTGTAACAACAATATTGTCATTCAACATGGGGCAAGTTGTCACAATGGAACCTGAGTTTATCAGCAAAATTTAAACAGAAAAATAATATTACACAAAACAATTGAAACAATGAAACACTAAAAATAGGCTACAAACCATTTTGGCTAACAAATATTGTAACTAAAAAATTGTGTTAAATCTATAACAATTAAAACATAAAAAAAACATATATAGCCTAAATAAAATAAACTTGCCCAGCCTGAAGAATATGATATATTATATTCCAAAATGAAAAAATGACAAAAAAAAGCTGGCCTCTTTGCTTAAACTAGACATGGCTGTGAACTGATATTTTATTAAGATCTCACTTTTTTGAAAATCATACATCTATTTAAATCTTTTATAGTGACGACAAAATTATCTATAGTGACAGAAGTTACACATGGATATGAAAAACATAGGTGAAAACCAGAGCAAAGATGTCTTCAGACTTATTCTCTGGTTACAAAAGTGTTCATATAATCTCACTGGAGGAGATTATATGAAGGGATCCAGTGTTGATGAGGACAGGGTTCTACGTGACACAGGAGGAGAGCAGATGGCCCATACCAATGAGACGGTGTGTGTGTGTGTGTGTGTGTTTGCCTGGAGCCTTTGCCTAAGCCTCTGTGGGCGGCAGCTCCTTCACTGCATCAGGGGATTTACAGCTCTCAGCCAATGTAAGTTAGTTTAACAGCAGCAAAACAACATGGTGGCTGTACAAAGAGTGAAATGTTCTCAGGTTCACCTGGAATTGGGACCTTCACAATTTATAGAAATATATTTAAATATTTTACAATATTTTTGTCCTCAGGGTATTTTTTTTATTAGTGTTTATTTGTATTTTGTATTTTTGTCTTAGTTGCACAATACATTGACTCCAACTTCTGTTTATATTTTACTACACTGTAAAAAGATTACTGTAAATTTTACAGTAACTTACTGGCAGCTGGATGCCAGTAAAATACTGTAAAAAGGTTTACAGTATTA
>JAFVLL020044558.1:29642-40867 GCA_021397915.2 Tor tambroides | reverse complement strand
TCTCTTTTTTTTTTTTTTTTTTTTTTTTTTCTAGATCATGGTTATAAATTCAGATTTACGCTATCATTCAAAAGTTTGGGGTCAGTAACATATATATGAATATGTGTATATGTATATGTGTATATGTGACCCTGGACCACAAAACCAGTCATAAGTGTACATTTTTCAAAACTGAGATTCATACATCACCTGAATAAATAAATAAAGCTGAATAAATAAGCTTTCCATTGATGTATGGTTTGTTAGGATAGGACAATATTTGGCCGAGATACAACTATTTGAGAATCTGAGGGTGCAAAAAAACATCTTTCAAAAGAAACATCTTTCAAAAACATAAAGAATATTGCCGACCCCAAAGTTTTGAACAGCAGTATACGTTTATGCAGTTCACAGTGTTTCCACTGGTAACTAGAAATACAATTTCATTGCTCTTGTTTGTAGTTTGTTCATATGCTCATGCTTGTAATTGCATTAGTTCCATCCTAACTCGCTGCTGTGCTCTGGTCAGTGTGTTTCCACGGGAACTGAAGGAGGTGTTTGCATCATGGAAGCAGCAGTGTCATGCTCGAGGGAAGCAGGACATCAGTCAGCGTCTGATTAGCGCATCGCTCTTCCTACGTTTCCTGTGCCCTGCCATCATGTCCCCTTCACTCTTCAGTCTCATGCAGGAATACCCAGACGACCGTACCTCTCGAACACTCACCCTCATTGCCAAAGTCATCCAGAATCTCGCTAACTTTGCCAAGTATGTCAGGAACACTCTTCATGCAGTACACAGTGATTACTTCATAAAATTCATAATATTAAATAGTTTCAGATTTTGAATGTGAAAATGGAAATTTGAGTCAAAATGGCTTAATTTTATGGAAATCAGGTGACACTTACATAAACATTGTATCGCAAAATTCTCATTTAATGTTATGTATTAATATTGGAATATTCTTGTGTGTTAATGCAGTCATCATGAAACTTCAGTGTCTGTCTGCCTTTGAGCACTCTCAGTACTTTTGAATTTCTTATGCATTTCATATTCTCTGTTACATCAGATTCGGAAATAAAGAGGAGTACATGGCCTTCATGAATGACTTCCTGGAACACGAGTGGGCTGGTATGACCCGGTTTCTGCTCGAAATCTCGAATCTTGAGACTATCTCCAACACCCCGGGCTTTGAGGGCTACATTGACCTGGGCCGTGAGCTGTCTGTGCTACACTCACTACTGTGGGAGGTGGTGTCTCAGCTGGACAAGGTACAGAAATCCCTTCAAACCATTATACTGCAACAATACCTCTTACAACAAAATCTACCGTAGGCTAATGTCTGGTTTTACAGAGATTTACAACAGCTGAGCTTCAATTTGTTCAAGAAGCGTGACAATGGGGGGTGTAAAAACACGCCTGCTTATGAGAGATGTTATGTAAACCTCTTGCACTCAGTAATTTTTTTTTCTTTAAAACATTTGACAGAAAAAAAAAATAGTAATTACGAGGGCTGGGAAAAAAAATTTGATTTCTCGATTTTAATCTATTCTTTTTACAAAATAATATCGATTCTTAAATTCCAAGAATCAATTAGTCTGACCTGTTTTCAGTTATTGAACAGAAGATTGTAGCGTGCATCACATCCAATAAATCACAGTAAGCTTTGTGATTTCAAATTCTGTGCATTTTATTACAATATTCAAAGAACGTTAAGAACGTGCTAAATATCTGCAACATATAACATAATCATTATAATTTTTACTGTTCTTCAGTATTTAAGTTTGAATAAATCCATCAAGTTTCTATGACAGCCACCATTTAAATGTTTATATTTCAAATGTTAAAATAATTAGAGTAGAAATATAATTATGTAATTTAAAGTTAACTTTTAGTTTATTTTAGTATTAGAATTTTAACCTTCAATGTTATAGTAATCTAGTACCAGCTGCCTCTCAAGTATATTTTACAGCATTAGTTGGGAGATTTTTTTTCTTGAGAAAATTTGCCATATACTGTACATGATAGCCTATATATCCAAAAATAATTGATATTGAATCGAAATAAGAATCTAATCGCAAGCTTGTAAAGCATAATCGAATCGAATCGTGAAGTTTGTGTCAAAACCCAGCCCTAGTACTTATGCGACATAAGCCAATGCAACATGAACGCTAGTCAACATAAACGAAAAAAATACTGAGTGCACATGTAATAATTCATACCTAAAAGTAAATAAAAATTCATACCTCAGAGGTATTGCCGCAAATGTCTTCTAGTGAGCTGTGTGCTTCATGTCAGTAATGCTTGATCCCCACTAAACGTTGTAAAGTTCTAGCAGATTTTAAATATTCAACCTGACATTGCAGTACTGTTAAACAACTGTGTGAGACAAAAAAGGCTTTGCTCTTGTTTGCAGTGTTAATGTCATAACTCATTGTTTAGGTTAAGTTAGCCTCAAGGTTAAGGTCCCTGTTAAATCTGAAACAGTCTGTTTAATGGCATTGGACACAGCGCATTCACACCCTTCCCCTAACCCTTGCTGACCTGTTGCGTCTGGAGCATGGTTTTGTTTTGACTGATTAAAACCTCCCTGCACAATATTTTTGTTTCCTGCCATGAGTTAATTCATCTCAACCTTTCTTTTATCTCGTCTTAGACATAACCTTCTGTTGTTGTTTGATGCATGGCCTGCATTTGACCATTTTTACCTCGTTTGTTGTTTTTGGAACTGCTTTTGTCATTTTTATAGAAGCATGTGTTTGGTTTTTCTTTTATTTATCCCTAATTTGACTTTTTTCCTTTTGTTTTCTCCTCTGTTTACCCATCCGAAAGTTCCCCAACTAAGAGACAACTTGCCGCAAAGTGCCCCGCAAGTGCGGCGCCCTATACACCCCTCCCTCACCCAGCAGCGTAGCCTGCAACCGCTGTCTTTCCAAAACCCCGTTTACCACCTCAGTAACCTGCACGCACAGTCCACGCACTCAACCCAGTCCACGCACTCCGCCCAGTCCCTGCAGCCGGGCTCCAGCTCGGAGAACCTGAGCACGGGCAGCTCTCGGAGTGCCAGTCCCAGTGCGTCAGGTGGCCGGGGAGCTACTCCCAGAGCACGGATGCCTTCCACCAGCAGCGTGGAGGAAGAACTCGGCCGCAAAAGCATCCAGGGACAAGAAACGCCACCTCTCACAGCACGCTGGCACCCTCCCCTGGCAGACCAGCACTCGGGAGCCCAGGTTGTGGCGGTTCCGAGGCAGAGCAGTGCAGGTACGGCACATATCGTGAAGGTGGAGCAACAGAGTCGAGGAGTGGGTCTGGTGGCAGGAAACGCAGGGGCACGAACTCCAAGATCACTTCCTCACAGCACTTCCCTGCGTAGCAGCAGCAGCGTCAACACTGAACCCATGCAGCAAAGCGGTGAGAGATCCAGACAGCAGTCCACGTGCTCCAAAGACAGTTCGGTTCCAGGAGGACGAGGGACCAAACAGGTAAAGACCGAGATGAGGAAAGAGAGTTTGCTTTATCCAGACATGTTTGAACCCAAATAATGCTTTTTTTTGCACGTGTCCATAAGGTACAGTCACCTGTAGAGTCAGTCACCATGTCCCCGGTGGAGCGAACGGCAGCATGGGTCCTCAATAACGGCCAGTATGAAGATGAGGAAGAGGAAGGACCGAACAAAGATGATGCTAAACATGTAGAGAAGGTAAATATGCAGCAAATATGTATTAGATAATCACTATATAAGGTATTAAAAGGTTCTACTCTTTTTCTCTGAAGTACGAACAGGAAATCTCAAAACTGAAGGAGCGTCTGCGGGTGTCTAGTCGGCGACTGGAGGAATATGAGAGGCGGCTGCTGGCACAGGAACAGCAGATGCAGAAGCTACTCTTGGAATACAAGGCTCGACTGGAGGACAGTGAGGACCGTCTGCGCAGACAGCAAGAGGAGAAAGACAGCCAGATGAAGAGTATTATCTGCAGGTGAGTGTATGACCAAATTTACAGTATAAAGGAGTGAAAGTCTTATACTTTTGGTTGCAAACTTCAAAATACAGTCTAAATATTTAGTAAAATCCTTTTATATCTGTTCATTTTCTGATTAACAATAAAATAGTGTAAAAAGGCTGTTTTGTGTCTTTATTCTTAATTATATTCTTAAGGTACTAATGTGTTTAAGTTTGAAGTAATTTTTTTCTGGTCACACTTTATTTTAAGGTCCAATTCTCACCATTAACAAACTATTAACTGTTTGCCTCAATAAACTCCTAATTTGCTGCTTATTAATAGTTAGTAAGGTAGTTAAGTTAAGTTTAGGTATTGGGTAGGATTAGGGATGTAGAATATGGTCCTGCAGAACATGTGCTTCATAAGTGCTAAAAAAAAAAATAGCCAGTATGTTAATAATAGGCATGCTAATAAGCATCTAGTTGATAGTGAGAATTGGTCTCTATTATTGTTGTCAAAAGTACAGACTTCGGTTTCAGTCAGCACTGAAATTTTAAAAGCACCTATTTCCTGCTAACATTTGAGCGCTGTTGAGCTGATTCTTAAACACTGCTGATTGGCCATTGTATTCACGCACTCAACAGATATGACACTGGTTGGCTACAATGATCATCGCTTCACACTCTTTACCGAGCGCTCACACAGAAGCCCACAGGAGCGTTTGAAAGCAGGTATCTGTCAGCGGATCCATCTATGTGTAGATATATTAGGGATCTGCTGATAGACGCGGCTTTCAAACGCTCCCATGTGCTTTTGTGCAAATGCTCGGTAAAGAGCGTGACACGATAATCATTGTACTGAAATCTGTACTTTTGACAACACTAGACCCTATACTAAAGTGTTACTTTTTTCCTTTCATTTGTACATAAACAAAACTATCCAACTTGAACAACTAAATCTGCAATGTCGAAACTATTTGATAATCCAGAACCATGTGAAATCTGACAAGGCTTTGTGTCATTTGTGGCTCACAGGCTGATGGCCGTGGAGGAAGAACTGAAGAGAGACCATGCAGAGATGCAAGCAGTCATAGACGCCAAACAGAAGATAATCGATGCACAGGTATTGCAGATGACCATGTTAACCAGCATGATAAATGCAAGGGAACTTGAGTGAGAGTTTGGAGATCATCTTAGTCTACTGTCTGGTTGTGAGGAGCTGGCCTGTGTGTGCTGCACAGTGGTATGCTTTGAACTCCCTGCTAAACCTCAGATGGTATTAAAGCAAACAGGCTGCTGACTGGCTCATTGTTACTGTGTCCTACTGAATTCCAGGTCGCTAATGGAACTGAGGTAATACCAGCAGGCAAGTACAAGCAGACAGTTCTGCTCCTGCAGAGCAGCTAGGCTTATGTAAGCGCACCCCGATCCAACACCCATGCCTGGCCTGAACCTTTGCAACACTCAGTCCTCTTAAGCTATTTTGTTTCTCTCCACTTCAAATGATAAATAAAACGAAGATTAAATGTGAAGTGTATAGTTTTTCAGTGTTAAAAGACGCTCCATCCAAATTGCACAGAGATCACTATAACAAAAATGTATAATAAACAAGAATGTAATAATACATATAAATTATTTTATTTATATAAAAAACTAATGATTGAATGGGATATAGGATGCGAAACGTAAGCTAACCAAAATTTTTTAATATTAATTTTAACTTTTTATTCAGACACCAAGCAATGCTTAATTTTGTTCAGTCTGTGGTGTAAAAAGTTTAGTAGCAATTAAAGAGAAACACTTAAGCAAAACTTTATCAGGTCAAAGTGTCTGAATACTTTCTGGTCCCAAATTTTTATCAGTTTTTACTGGTAGTCCACTGTATGAATAATTATTGGGTATAATATGTCACAGTTTACTTTATTTTGGCTGTCCTTCCTTATATAATTGAACTATAATGTCCTCCACCCAGTAGTAAAAAAATATCAAAAATTATATCTGGTGTTTGAATAATTTTTGGTGTGACTGTATAACGTGAATTATGTTACTGATGTTACATATTATACATATATTCACTTTAAATGTAATGTAATTTATTAATATTTAATTATATATTAGATAATTAAAAGGATTGTCCACCCAAAAATGAAAAATCTGTCATCATTTACTCTCATGTTGTTTCATACCTATTTGTGCTGCTGCTTTTTTTCTAAGGAAAACAGAAGAATATATTTTGAAGATTGTTGTTAGCCAAACAGTTCCCATTGACTTCCATTGTTTTTGTCCATACAGTGGAAGTCAATGAGAACCAAAATTGTGTGGCTACCAACATTCTTCAAAATAGTGGTGGTGGTGTTTTTTTTTACTGTCCACAGAAGATACTCTTTTAAAACGATATGAGGGTGTAAATTATGACAATTTTCATTTTTGGGTGGATTTTCCTTTTAATTAGTATTTTAATTTATATTAAAAAAAAATTTTAGTGATTTGTAGTAACAGTTCATCTTATAGAAAGTTTGTAGGATTTCTAATCAGGAACTGAAAAGTACTTCAGGCAGAATGAAACTGTTCATGACATCATTAGTGGCATAGAAATTGCACACTTTACCTTTAAACTAGATACTTAAATACGTTTGCATACTTAAACATTTCAATCATAGCCTGTTTTGTCATTTCACTTTAAAAATTCTCCTCGTGTTGGGAAATGTTCACGCTTTTCCCACATTTCAAAGCTGTCTTCCTGATGTTTAGCGTGATGCTATTGAGGAATGTGTGTTGATAGGGATCTCTCTTAGCAGATTTACTACCTGGTATCTGTGAGCTGTAGCTTGGGCTGCTGTATTTTTTTTTTTTTTTTCTTTTTTTCTCCCCTCCTTATTTTTGCCTAGTCACTTCCTTATTGCCCATGCTGCCACACTCCCAGCACTGTAGTCAGTATGTGTGCACTCCACAAGCCCTCTGCAGATAATTACTTTATAGTGTGATGGTCTCTCTTGTCTGGTTTTTGTCTGCATCTGTTGCTTATATAGGTTTTCAGTTGTCCTGTTTTTTGCTGTCCTTACAACCTTGCTCTTTTCTGTGCATGTGCTTGTAGCACATGTGATTGTTCACTTGCCTGACCGCTGTCAGACTGGCACAAATTATTAATAGGCCCTATTCACATCAGCTATTACTTGACTTTTTTCATTATCTTCATTATGAAATGAAGATAGAGTTGATTTGGTTACATTTTGTTGAAAAATATACATGATAAAACATGACTTGTATTCTTTTTAATTGTTTTATTTACTTTATCACTTTTTTTTTTTTTTTTTGCTAACACATTAAGTTTCACCATCTATGTCTACCATTATCCCTTTTGGACAATCTCATTTGTTTACTATATTATTTGTATTGAATCTTTTTAAAGGAATATTCATGGTTAAATGTAATTTCAAGTTTGAAAAAAAAAAAAAAAAGTTAATTCACCTGAAAAAGCAATCCTACCTTTAATAATAATAATAATAAAATTAAAAGTAGAATTAATAATAATAATAATAATAAATTTGATTTAATACATATTAATAATATAATAAATTAACCCTTATATATAATATTTATTATTTTTTACACACTCACATATAGTATTATACATAAAATGTAATATTTATTATATGATAATTGTGTGTGTGCATATAATATAAGTATTTATATGTGTTATATTTATAATATAATTATTATAAATGTTTGAACAAAAATGTGAGCTCTGTTTCCGCTGCTAAATCGCCAAGAGAAGGCTGTAACATGTAACCTTGAATATTCCTGTTAAAAATTAAGATATCTTAAAATCTTAAATTTTAATGTGCTTCACTCTCTTGCAGGAGAAGAGGATCAGCTCCCTGGATGCCGCTAACTCTCGGCTGATGAGTGCCCTCACTCAGGTCAAAGAGCGATACAGCATGCACAACCTCCGCAACGGCCTGTCGCCCACCAACCCCACCAAGCTCTCCATCACTGAGAACGGAGAGTTCAAGAACAGCAGCTGCTGATTGGTGCTCAAGGACTTGATGAGCCGTGCCGATTGGTGCTCCAAGACAGATCACCAGCACCGATTGGTCGAGTTCAACACGGACTGAGTACTTAGACTACATGCCTAAACTGACTGACTACTGTATACATGCGATTGCAAGGAATGTCTGGTTATTAATGTATATAAACGTTATCTAATATTGGTTCTGTACAGAAATGCTACTGCAGAGGAGTGTTTTGAAATTGCGTGGGAGAGTAAAGCGTAGATTCGGTTCTGAGTCAGTGAGTTTGTGTTTTTTTAAATACTGATTTACGCATAAATGCAGATTTAAGATTGCAAACAGATTTTTAATTATTGCCTAAGATATATGAAGGAGATGTACATATCTTAAAATAGAATTGTTTTAAAAGAAAATATGAAGAAAAGCACATAGGTATCGGCCGTAGTTGTAAATGTCCTCAAGTTGCAGAATCTGACAGGCAGAAATAGATGAAAGGCAATTTTATGCATTCAGTTTTCTAACACAAGTTTTCTATTTTTTTTGTTTTTTATTATTTTATCATCTTGCAAAAGCTGTTATGACTGATTTTAGTTGACTAAAAGGACACAGTTAAGCCAGCCACAGTTCGATTACAACAAATCTAGAACATATTTAATGAACTGAAATTCATTAATTTTACTAAAAATATGACTGAAGCAGTGAGTTTAATAAATTAAAATATTGAACTGAATTACCAAACTGAATTAATTGAACTTAATTTTTATTTTGACAGATATGTAAGCTGTTTTACTGGCACTCAACCCAACTTAACTTTTTTTTTGTTTTGTTTTTTTGCCCTATATGTGTGTTATGTATCTGACCAGAGTGCTGTGAAACCACCAATCTACAGTCTCACTGCCCTCTTGTTGTAGACAGCCTCACTGCCCTCTTTCTGATCATGTTTATTGTTTGTCTGCTACTTTTATTGAAAGTCATTGTTTTTCCACTGTGTTCTCATTCTGTCCATTTGTGATCATCAATCCCTTTAACCTTTTGTGGCACAGAACTCCTCAATGTTTGCTGTTCTCGTAGCGATATATTTGATGGTCAGTCTCAAAGTTGAAAGCTGAGCATTGAATAAAGATGGATTGTGGCCTCATTGATCATGTTGTCTTTGTTTGACCTGATTTATCATTTCTGCTTCCATTCATTTTGCCTTATTGGCATTAATGCACATTACTAAAAGAAAAGTCATTCCCATTAAAGATTGTTGTATTTATTATTATATTGTTTTATATTACATAATTTGGGAGAACTTTACAATAAGGTTTCATTTGTTAACATTAGTTAACTACATTAGTTAACATGAACTAACAATGAAAAATAGTTATGAAACTTTTATTAATCTTAGTTAATGTTGAAAAGTTGTATCTATTAATATTAGTTAATGAACCTGAGCTAAACTGGACTAACAATGAATACTTGTATTTTTATTAACTAACATTAAAAAAAGATTAGTTAATAATTTATCGTGTATTGTTTTTCTTAGTTAATGTTAGTTAATGCATGGAACCTTATTAAAAACTGTTACCGATTATTTTGATACTTTATTCAGCAAAGACGCATTGTTTGTTTTTTTTTTTGTTGTTTGTTTTTTTTTTTTAAACAGACATATTTCGTCTTATGACAGACTCATTTCAACTGAAACAGCTGATATGTCAGATTTACAGCATGTTTGCCTTGCATCTGTTTAGCCATCCATAGATGTTCACGTGGCTGTTTGCAACCTTTTTTTATTGCAATAATAATAAAAAATACAGTATAATAGAAAACAAACAGAAAAGAACAGTATGTACAAAATGAACAAAATACCTTTCAATAAAAAAAAAATACTCATGGATTAATAGATAGCAGAAAAATAAATGTAAGTTCTGCAAAGACGCATTGTTGATCAAAAGTGATAGCAAATACATTTAAAATGGTTCAAAATATTTATTTCAAATAAATGCTGTTCTTTTGAATTTTCTATTCATAAAAAAATCCAGAACGAAAATGAATCACTTTCCACAAAATTATTAAGCAGATGTACAGCCGATAAAACACCAACTGTTTAAGCACTGGTCAAAAACAAAATAATTTTTAATGCATCACGTGACACTGAAGACTGGAGCAATGGCTGCTTAAAATATATAGCTGTACCAAATTACATTTTAAAGCACATATATATATTATTTTGTATATTTTAATAAAATAATATTTTAATATTTACTTTGAAATGCGTAATTAAACGGCTATGAAAGTTTGTCATTGCCACTGACTGTCCAGATGTCATATCTCGGATATACAATGGATAATGTATAGATATCTATGTGGATAACCTAAAATTAACCTTGGCCCAAATAAATAGGAACAAATGTTCGATCAAATAAATTGTTTTCCTAATTTTAACCCCGAAATCTATATATGTTATCAATAGTAATATTTTGTATAAAGTAATATTTATAACTTCAATGAATCTGCTTTGCACGGATCGATTTTGCGCTGATACGCTTTTAGGGCTGCGTCACTTCCTGTTCTGATCTGCCTGTGTGTTTGTTCTGCTCTTTTAGCTGTCCTGTAACATACGTACTTTTCTAAACGTCGTGTGCGTCTTGTTTGGATTTGTGCGAAAGGTTCTTTGTCGGGTATGATACAAACGTAGCCTAGTTCATCTTCATTTTTATTTAATAGCTTTGTTTAATAGTAGTTTTATTATATGGCCTGGATATGGCTGCAGGAACCGGCTAGCTAATGTTAGCCCATTCATTACAGCAGGCTACCTGCAAATATATAGCCAAAAAAACATGTTTAATTGTGTATTTTAAATGTACGATTTTTCTTGTGCTGACAGTTTAAAATGCTAACCACCACATTAACGAGTTGGATACAGTTATTCGAGCATTAGTGCTTTAATCATTTTTCCACCTAGTCATGCAGAAGATTGCAGACTTTACCGTATTGTTTTCCTATGGGCGATTAATAATCTTACTTTCATTTGTAATCTTTATATTAATTTAATTCACATGCAGGCCGTCAACAATGGCGGACATTAAGAACTTCCTGTATGCTTGGTGTGGAAAAAAGAAGCTAACGCCGAACTATGACATCCGAGCAGCTGGAAATAAAAACAGACAGAAATTCTTGTGTGAGGTGAGAATAAGGCTGAGGCCTCTTGAAGTCACTTGCAAATTTTATATAAAATACTTATTAATAAAAGGTGTTTTTTGAACCGTGTTTCTTTAAGGTCCGTATTGAGGGTTACAATTACATCGGCATGGGA
>JAFVLL020044558.1:0-29542 GCA_021397915.2 Tor tambroides | reverse complement strand
ATTGATTGAGTAAATGCGGTAAAATCTCTTCCGCTGGTGTGCCAAAAAAGAGAAAGGGAAGAGGCTGATAAAGTGAGGACTAGGATTGCTGCCCAGAGATACGGATAGAGAGAAGAGGATGGACTGAGACGGGAGAGAGAGCTTTAGCAGAGGACGTTTCAGTCTTTGAGGGAGAGCGCTGGAGTGCTGGTACGGAGAGAGAGGAAGATGGTACGATGTGGCAGCGAGCCACGGCAGGACAATGAAGAGGCTGCAGTTTATCAATGCGGCGGAATCTCTCTCAGAGTGATGGACAATTAAAGGGAAAGTGCTCAAGCTCATTGGACGGGGGCGATGGTCACTCTTCAGCCAATCGAATGGTGACCAGCTCCATTTATTCAGCAGGTGATGGGCAACAGCTGTGATAGAGGTATCTCTCGCTCTCTCTCTCTTTTCCTCTTTCTCAGCTGCGTTTTATTAGATTAGCTTTAATGGATTAAGTTATCGTCTTGCTCTTAGACTTGGAGGGTCATTAAAAAATCTATAATGATTGAAGTTGAGTTGAATATGCTGTTACAGGTCATTTCCTGTTTGATAAGTTGTCCGTGCATGTTCAGAGGTAAAGCGAGGTTGTGTTTTGCTGTTCTTGGTTTACGTTTACTCACATTTATGCATTTAGCTTTTATCCAAAGTGATGTCAAGTGCGTTCAAGCTGTTTGTTTTATCACAACATGCAAATCCCTGGAAATTGAACCCAAAAGGGGATTTTGGTAACGATGCAGTAGAATAATCATTTTTGTTCCCCAAAGAGCCTTTATGTGAACAGTTATTAAAAGAATCATTTGTTTCTTAGTTTGAAGAGTATTTTAATAATCTGAGCTGAAGAGGCTTTTTTCTGTTATAAATAACATTTTGTGCAATGAAAAAGTTCCATGGATGTTAATGGTCCTTAATGGAACCATCAATGCCAATAAAGAACCTTAATTTTTAAGAGTGTATTTTAGAAAATGGATGTATTTTATGCACCTTGAGGCCTTAGGACATCGGATGGACTGTACAGAACTTGACTGGGCCGCTCCTGGGCTGCAAAACAGGTTGAACTGCTAAATTTAGCTGTTAATCAATGGTCCTCTGGAGAGTGGCCAAATGCAAGCGTGACTGATACGTAGTTTAAGAGACATTACAATGTCCCATTCATTTGATGAGAGGTTTGTTCTGTGTGTGTATATGAGATATTAAAGGGGTCATGAACTGAGAAACCAAAATTCCCCTTGATCTTTTGACATATACGAGGTGATTGTACTCTTAAAATCATCCTGTAAGTTTCAGAGCTCAAAACTTTGTTGTTAGTCTAAAAACAGCTTATATTGGAGGCAGTCTGCCAAAATGACAGCTTTTCAACTGTTCTACTCTATGATGCAATAGCGTGGATAAGCACCGCCTCTGCAGAAGAAAATCAACGCCTGCTTCGACATCACTGCCTGTTTTGCCCCGACCTCTGATTCGCAAATGTAGTGTTTAAGAGAGAGGCAAACGCACAGGTCTACGCAGAAACCAAGCGATAAAGATGGATCTGAAGACAGCAAGACGCAGTGTAGTGCCAAGTTGAGGAAAAACAGTGTTTGCGTTGCCTTCCTTCTGATCCCAACATTAGAAAAGAGTGAATGAGTGTTGTTTTTAATGAAGATCCAGACCGCGTCAGTGAGAACTTGGTCCTTTGTTCACTTCATTTTACCGCAGATTCATTTACAAACAAGGCACAATTCGACATGGGATTTTCAGAAAGATTGAAACTAAAAGGTGATGCTATGCCGACGATATTGAATCTGACAGTAATGTTGCACGCACCACACAAGTGTTGAGTAACAGTTTTCATTACGTGGTCACTATTGCTTTGTATCTCCTTACAGATCGTTTGATATGTATTGTTATTTATGCCTTTTTGACCTAAATCACAGCAGTGTCCATCTATAAGGAACGTATGCTGTAAAACATACACAACTATTAGCCAATCATAGCATTGGCATTTACTTCTGAGTCTACAATCTGCCATGTCTGTTCAAACAGACCGTTCTGATGATGGGGGTTAAAAACAGGACAGAAAATAGTTTATTATTTCTAAATTATGATGTTTTTTATGTAAAAGTCTTGATAACATTATAATTGGACCTCAGAGAACAGTATAAAATAAAAAACAAAGGCAGTTCATGACCCCTTTAAATCAATAGTTTACCTAAAAATATAAATTCTTGCAGCATTCTTCACCCTCATGTTGTTCCAAACATGTACAACTTTCTTGCATTTGTGAGTCAGATATATTGAGGAAAATTCTCTTTAGAATGAAAGTTAAAAGGGGTCCGATGTTGTTTTGCACCTCATTGTCTTTCATTGTTTGAATAAAAACAGTATCGTACACTAGAAAGTAAGTCACAAAAGTTTGGAATTTTTGGGTGAACTATGTCTTTAAGCTCTTTATTGTGAGTGGAGGTTTTGATCTTGAGCAGCGGTGGGCAGCTCTCCAATGGACCAGGCACAATCTCTATTGTATGGATCCACTGAGGCCTGCAATCTGAAACCAGAAGCAGCGTCTTGGCCAAAGACCTCTGGGTCAGTTTCAACAGCGTTTCTTGATTCAGTGCAGACGCTCAGAGGAGGGAGTTCTGTGGCAGTTTGTGCTCAGTGATGGACTGGGTTTTTATTTCTCAGGGTGAATTAACTCATTACGGGGTGATCTGCACTTCAGTGAGGAGGACGGCCTGAGGGGTGGATCTCTGGGAGGTTGTGTGGATGTAGGTTACGTCCTGCTCCATCCTTGACACACATCAGCTGCGGGGGCTCCCTGCAAATGCAGAATAAATCGGTCTGAGGAAATTAAAAATAAACTTGGCTATGAAAGGAAAAGGAGTAATATTCTACTTAGCTTCTGAGAGTGGCTTTATATGAAAGCCACAGGGCGTCCATCTGGAAGTCTGGTGGTGGCAGGTAGAGTGAGCGTTCATGAGTGGATGGATGAGTGCTTTATTAAGAGGACTTACTGAAAGCTTTGGGTTAATTCACTCTTCACTCAAACCTGTCTGACTGGCACTTTAGCCAGACGTGAGCACTCTATTAGCGACCTGCTGGGCATCATTAGGGGAGAGAGAGATTTACAGAGGGCAGGTGACTTTATTAGACCCCAGGTTACATTTAAGATTGGTCAGGAGGATCAATCATGGGTGTAGGGGCGGTTTTGAAATGTGGAAGCAAAGGAAGACACACCTGTCTTTGAAACATCTTAATTAGGGATGCTCATAAAATAAATTTCTTGTGCATCCTTAATCTTATTTTCAGATATTTATTTTTATTAGAAAAGTTTGGGGTCTGTAAGATTTTGTAATGTTTTTAAAAGAAATCTCTTATGTTCACCAAGGCTACATTTAATTGATTTAAAAAAAAATAATATTTTCAAATATTATTACAATTTAAACTGACTGTTTTATATTTTAATGCATTTTAAAAAGTAATTTATTCCTGGGATGGCAAAACCGAATTCCAGTCTTCAGTGTCACATGAATGATCCTTTGGAAATCGTTCTGATTTGCTGATTTGGTGCTCAAGAAACTTTTTTTTTTTTTAATCAATGTTGAAAGTTGTGCTGCTTCATATTTTTGTGTAAACTGTGATCATTTTTTTTCAGTATTTATCTTTTGATGAATAGAAAGTTCATTTGAGTAATATTTGAAAAAGCATTTATTTGAAATTGCCTGAATACTTTTTCCCCTAAAATATGTTACTGACCCCAAACTTGCATATATGTACTATACTATAAATAGAAACAATTCAGACAGAATGTAATATGCAACTAATTTTGGCACATAACTACTTAATTGCCATGCAGTTGAACATACACCACTGCACTGTTGCGTTCTGATTGGCCTTTAAGTATTCATAATATAAACCTTAGCTATAACATAATGAAATAATTATTGATTATGTGTCAGCCATCATTTCTGAATTAGTGCAGCCACAGTAGTAGTAATAATGTTTGGCACAAATGTTGATTCCACTTAGAAAGTTTCCTGTGTCTGCAGTATCAGTAATTCATCAATAACGCCAAACTTCTTTCTGGAAGTTTTCCACAGTCGACTACCCCAGTGTTACAGCTTTCCAACTCAGTGTTTTAAATATCTGTAGTTCTCTGATCATTAGTGTGCCTATTAAAACATTTAAAGACATCCTCCCAGTCTCTCTGAAGACTTCCTCTGATCTAATCCCTGTTTTCCTCTCTTCTCTCACAGTGGAAGCGTCTGCGGAGCGCTCTCCCAGGCGGAGGAGCATATCGGGGCTGGGCAGCTCGGAGAAGAACATTTCCATGGATGGCCCCAACTCCTCACCCTTCAAAGTGCCTGTGAGTTCATTTAGCAAAGCACTCATATCAGCATTATATCAATTCATCATCACATCTCTCCGGCCTCAGTTACTTCTCATTATTTCATTTTTAGGCCCCTGAATGTCGTCTTGTGGGCTATTAGAGCTTCACTGTTTTGCTTGCTGACCAGTGTAAATTATCCAGTAATATTTTTTTAATGTATTATTATTATTTTTGTTTAGTTCATGTAAATGAACTGTCTGAATGAGCTGAATCACAGGAATGAAACCGACTCAGCAATGCTAAAAGTGCATGACTGTTCTGGAGAGCATTTGAATTTTGTCTCAACTTGCTTAGCTGTAAAGTTTCATTCACAATTCAGTGATTTATTGAAAACGATGTAAAATTTGGTTATGCTGCTAAATTCTGGAAAAAGTGACTGGAAAAACTACACTATTGTGGAGACAGCTGAGCTGCTGTCAAAAATATAAAAGGATGGTTTACCCAAAAATGAAAATTGCTGTCATCTACTCACCCTTGTGTTGTTCCAAACCCATATGGCTTGTAAAGTTTTGAATGATGAATGACAAAACTTTGGACAAACAAATATAACCTAAAATCTTGCTTGAACCTGTTTTCAACATCAGCTGTCATTTGAAAAGAATCGCTTTAAAGGGACATTTAACCAAAAAAACTAAACTTTTGTAATCATTTACTCACCCTCATGTCATTCTGTGCAAGACAAAAGATATTTAGAACAACATGCAACCCTTTTACTTATATGGACA
Source organism: Tor tambroides (assembly GCA_021397915.2). Classification (NCBI taxonomy): domain Eukaryota; kingdom Metazoa; phylum Chordata; class Actinopteri; order Cypriniformes; family Cyprinidae; genus Tor; species Tor tambroides. Next base: position 24,427 of record JAFVLL020044558.1, on the reverse strand, counting down.
AACAACATTGAGGCATTTTCTTTTGTTTTCCACAGAAGAAAGAACGTCATACAGGTTTGAAACAACAGTAAATGACTTTTTAATTTTTGTATTTTTTTCATATTAGTGTCGCTGCTGTTACTTAGTCCCCACTATCAATCATCGTCTTTTACAAGAGACTGGTTACATGTCACACTGCACTGATGTAGAAATAGAGCAGAATTCCTGCTTGGGATAAATGCTCCACTTTAATTACCCTCTTGAGCCCCTGATTAGTGAAGCGTCGTCTGCCTTCGTTTAACTATAGCCACTAATGGTCTTCCTTATTCCAGGCCCGTTCCTATGTGTGAGGACAGAGGTTCAGCACAATGATGTATGTATATATGGTGTATGCACATACCTTTGGAGTTTTCACATTCATTTTGAGTTTTTTTATACAGTATTTTCAGAGCATGAACAATGAGAAGACGTTCCCTCCGATAGCTATATTGTAACAAAGGCACATTCTGGAAACAGTCTGTGCCTCTGAGATGCATTAGAAATTGTTTGATGATATTTTTAACCAGGCAGGAAGTGGGACAAGGCAGATATTTATATCTCCAGCATTTCTGTGTCATTTTATAAGTGATTAATCGTGCATATTTGTCTCTCTGTCACAAAATTCCTAGACAAATGAACTGATTTGGGGCACTCGGATAAAAGACTTGAATGTTGGATGTGGTTTTAATATGAAGTCTCATTACAGCTCAAGTCATTTTCTATTAAGAATATGGAGGCATTGATTGACAGGTGCATTGGGATTAATGGGCTCTGTTAAGGCAGCATATAATTGATATATGAATTATGTGAAGACTGCATTGAAGCCTGTCAGTCTGTAGGACAGCCTGAATTTTAAGATACATCAGCAGTCGTCACATGATTCCCAGAGGAGTGGAAACTGGACTAACTCCGTATTAATGCCAACAATTTTGATATTGAATGCTTTTAAAATGTTGTGGTGTTTAAGTGTCCACATACTTCAGAGTGGGAATTTGAAAGACATTTTGATCTATGCTGGACAATTTCCAAACGATGCCTTTTCTCAGACTTTATCCAGCGACGCCCTCCACATTAGTGCTTCATCGCTTTCTCTTCTCATCACCCTCTCTCTATTTCACTTTTCAAACATAAAGCTCTCATGTTTCTTCTGATGAGGAATGACTAATTTATCACATACGATCTCACTTCTTTTCTGTTAATGGCCATTTACTAGCCAAACGCTCTTCTACTTACACTAATCTCACTTCCCCTGCCCTATTTTTTTTTAGACAGTCATTGTCCTCCATGATTTTAATGTATAGCCACTCCGCTAACCCTCTGTGATTTACTACAGATTTTTTTCTTCCTGGTTTTCTCTTCTTCTTTCATCTTTTCTTCAGAATAATGAATTCACTGTAAAACAGGTTAGACAGCAGTATGTCATGTCACATTTTCTGACTGATGCGATAACTAAGCCAGTAATTATTTTCATGTTCAAAATCTCTAGTATCTCCTGATAACCAATATAGCATATATTTATTAATATGGCACATATATTTATTATTAATGAATTCCTCATTCATTCATTTTGGTTGCTTCTCTTATAGACTTAGTCAGATTATAGAGTTGGAACAAAAGATATTATGATTATTATTCCTAATAATTATAACATTTATTTGTTTAGGTTGTGTCTCAATCAATCTGATTTCATAGGCAAAACAAAACTATTTATTTAATTAATTATTCTGCTCCTCCTACTAACTGAAACGAGTTAACACGCTCTCATTGGACATGAATGGATACGCTCATGCTGAGAATTTTTTTATTTTTTTTTCTCCTTAAGATTTTTCTGAAACCAACACACCTCATAAGAACAGCTCATTCTGACCCAGAACTAAATATTACTCACTTATATATCTGCAGGTGGCAGTTTGAACTCTCTGACTTGGTTACTTATTAATATTTTGTTTTCCTTCAAGACATTGAGCAAGCACTGACTGTGCTACAAGCAGACGGTAAACTATTCGGCCGGCCTTGGCCGTCCCATATTACTCTGTGCGAGTGCATTTTCACTGCCAAGATAGACCGATATGTCTGCTGAAACGGTCTGTTGGATTTTACTTCAGCTGCCTGTTCTCTAATGTTCAAACCTGCTTTTGAAAGGTCAATGAAGTCTTCGCGAAGTTGCCGTCTACTTTGTCGTGGTGGTGCCGTTGTCTCTGTCATATGGTCTTGGGGTCTTTCAGCGAGTGGTGTACATGTATAATTGATCATGACTTTAAAGTTGTATATACAGATGCTTACTCATGAGCAAGGTTGAGTCATGCTTGGCACAGCCTTACACTCAGCCGTCATTCATCGACTGAAAAACGTGAGTTTCTTAAAGGGACTCATCTGACTTTCTCTGCGCTTCTGTTTCACAGGGTTTTTTAAGTAAACGACTGAAAGGATCCATCAAAAGGACAAAGAGTCAAACAAAGCTGGACCGCAACACAAGTTTTAGACTCCCGTCGCTACGACCAACAGAAAATGACAGGTACAACTTGCGCTTGTTTGTTTCTCATAAATGTATTCAGAGAGAACTTTGACTGAACCTAACTAAATTTCCTTTTTTGTGTCTTTTTTGTGAATCTGCCTAGAATTTAAGAGACAGATGTGCATTTATCTTTCAGATGATAAATTCAAAGCCATTTTTATTTCATTGAATAGATATATTTGACATTTTATAGGTACGGTAATGATCGCTTTACTTTTTTCACTTTTCTTTAATTATAAGCAGCTATTAAAAAAAAAAGGTGCTGGGTGCTTATACAACAAGGCCAAAAATCCTGCTTAAATTCATGCTTGTGTCTTATAGAGAGCAGCTGGTTGGAAAATATGCTGTGCTGGGACCTGGCATAACATGAGATCTGTTTTAAAAGAAATTTTAAACCTTTCAGGCAGTCTGACAGCTTTCTGGCAGAACCGTTCTGGCAGTTCGTCCCTAATGAAGCTACTGCGTTATAGCTGCGATTTAAACTGCACTTTCGCTACCAGTCAAAAGTTTGGATTCATTTGACTTAATTTATGTTTGGCATGATGTGAAAAACCTTTTGACTGCACTTAGTGATAGCGCTTTTTACTGCCCCCTAGTGGGCTGCACTGGCTGTATTACAGATGGTTTGGCTGGTTAACAGGGGCCAATTTGCCCCATAACTTCCATTTAGCTCCTCATAAAGCTTTCTCAAAAAGAAATTTATTTTATTTTATTATTTTATTTTGTGTGCTACTGTTGGACAGTTCCTGTGTGTCGATTAAAATCTTTCTACTTCAATCGACATCGAAAAGTTCCAATGTTTTGTGATTAAATCAATTTTTTTTTTTATTACACGGTCCATTCTTTCTCCATTGATCATGTTCTGGTGAAATGAAATTGGTGTTTTTGTTTTGTCTTGTTTTGTCTTGTTTTGTCTTGTCTAAGCTTGGCTTGGTTTGGCTTGCTTTGCTTTGATTTGCTTTTTTGTTTTGTTTTTTGGTTTGGTTTGGTTTGGCTTGTTTTTGTTTGCTTTGCTTTGCTTTGGTGTTTGTTTTTTTTTCGTTTGTTTTGCTTTGCTTTTTGTTTTCCCAAAAAATGTTGTTAGACCCAAAAAATCTTTTGTTCATTAATCACCATTTAAAAGTTCCTATTTGTTCTAAACAAAATGAATCTTCTATTTCATTTTATTTGATCAATTTAAGAGAAGGTATTTTATCTGCCTTTAAGATAAATGACTTTCTTCCATTATTATTGACCTGCTTGGTCCAACACTGTCCACCCAGAAGATGTTGTATCACATGGACAGTGGCTCTTTGTTTTCAGTCATTTGATTTGTCAGATTTTTTTGTGATTTACTTCTTCGCAGTGCTGCGTTCGGGTGTGTAAGCGCTGTAAATCTTACTTCAGCTAGAGGATTAATGGATAAACAAGGCTGTTAATAGCATTAGGGAAAGTCACTTTTGCTTTATTACTACACAAACAGTGTGTCACAGGCCCGAGGGCTGAATTAGGGCTGGTTACCTGTGGTGACAAACAAGAAGTTGCATTTCCACCCTTTTTGTTTGTGTTTGCTGGAACAGGATGGAGACTGTGATCTCTGGCTGTGGTGTTGCTGGTGTATCTGCTCTTTCTGTATACTCTAATGGCCACAGCTGCTGCGGTTAGACTACAGATGAGGAGGAAACGCGATTCTAATCACGCTGATTTCTCATGCTGCTCCTTGTGGATTGAGTGCATCTGTTTGTGAGCTCTTGCTCATAAAGTAATGCCGGGAAGGAGTGTGTGAGTGTTGTGGGGCATGTGATAGTATGGCTGTTTCAGTGTGGCCAAGACAGAGGAACAGCATGTGACAGTTTGATTGAGATGAATTACTACTGAACTCTCAACAGACATCTGTCACTGTGTTCATGCTTACACTTACGTGCACATGTTTGGGTGCGTTTAAAGGGATAGTTCACCTAAAAATAATATTATTATAATTCTAAAATGTATATACAATATCATTCTATTTTGTTTGGGGTCATTAAGTTTTTTGTTTGCTTGTTTGATTTTCGTTTTTGAAACAAGTCTCTGCTCACAAGGGCTGCATTTATTTGATTTAAAAAATACAGTAAAACAGTTATATTATTACTATTTAAAATTTATTTTATTAAAAATAAATATTTATTTTTAATGAATGAATTTTAATTAAAAAATTCAATAATTTAAAATTTATTTTGAATAAATTATTATTTAAAATAACTGTTTTCTTCTTTTGTATGTTATTTCTGTTATGGCGAAGTTGAATTTTCATCTGCCATTACTTCAGTTTTCAGTGTCAAATGATCCTTCAGAAATCATTCTAATATGCTGATTTTGTACTCAAGAAACTTACTGATCCTAAACTTTTGAACTGTAGTAAATTGGCATTATCTACTTGCGTATGTACCATAAAAGTAGCCCATTGAACTTCTTTTTTTTTTTTTTTTTTTTTTCATACTGCAGAAAATTCCCGTTTGTTTTCCATATCTGATCTTTAGGACTCCCTGTCCTCACAGTCATTTTGGAAGTGATGAAATATGATTTGTTTGTTCAGTGTAGTCAGTTTCCAGTGTATCTGCATCAGTTACTTTAGTAATAATGTCATAGTCTCTCAGCATCGTGCTGACATTCTTCTGCAAGTAGCTGCGAGTAGCTGTCAGTGGAAAGAGAGGATGGAAAACTGGAAGTTTTGCATGACATCTCGCCGAGGTGCAGAATTCATGAGGCGCTTGAGACAACTTAAGCAACACTTCACGCATTCATGCATATACTGTGTCTAAAACTGCTGACTCATTCACTCATTTACTATTGACTGCATTGACTACACAATCTCATATCATTCACTAGATGCTGTACATCCCTGTATGAGTGTTCAGACTGAGATGCATTACAAAAATGAGCTTTTAATCATATTTTAAACCACACGCTATAAAAATATGGTAACACTTTAGATTAGGGAACACATTCACAATTAACGAAGAGTTTTTCCTCAATAAACTCCTAATTTGCTGCTTATAGCAAGTGAGGTAGTTAGTTGCAGTAGTTATGTTTAGGTATTGGGTAGAGTTAAGGGATCTAGAATATGGTCATGCAGAATAAGGCATTAATATGTGCTTTATAAGTAGTAATAAACAGCCAGTATGTTAGTAATATGCTAATCTAAATAAACTAACAAAATATGCTTTTAATCGTAAAGTGAACTGATAACCACCATTATACAGGTGGTAAAACAGAACAAAACAATAAACATTTAACTAAATAACAGAATATGTTAAAAAAAAAAATACACCGTAATGTAAATTACTGATAACAAAAATGAGAAGAAACACAAAATATAGTTTTTCACTCATTATTTTTACTTAATGTTTTTCACATAATGTTTTGATTATTTATGTATTTATTTATTTCCTTGTTTGTTCATTTACATTTTAAACTACAAACACTTTTGTCAGATGTACCAAAAAGCTAAACAAAGCCACAGAAAATGCACCCAAACTTAATAGGTTCTCAAATGTATTGTGATCATGCCAAGAGCTAGCTAAAGCTAACTAAACCTCTCTTCAGATAAGGCTACAGTTTTCTGCTTTCTTGGCTTTGCTGAATAGGTGGCTATGGGAAAACATTTGAACTCGTAGCTGAAAAGAAAATGTAAATAGCACATTAGAGGCTTTGAAGTAATCGACCTTTGCTGTAGCAGAATCACCTCTCACTATGTGGTCTGAATGAAAATACTAGTCCTGTATTCATAGTGGACTTGGAAGCTTTGACTGTAAAGAGCTTGAATGTGGCACCGCAGTCCCAGCGGACTGATCAGATTTCTTGGATAATGTGGGAGAGCTGTGTCCGGATACGGGCCGACTGTGCACTGATCTGCTTAGCTGTCCGAGTCAGCGCAGGTGAAACGTATCGAGAGCTGGAAGTGAGCCCTCCATCAGGAGTCACCCTGCTGTTTCTGTATCAGCTGTCCGATTCAATGTACCACGCCTCTGTAAATGGAGATGGAAAGAGATACCGTTTGGATGGAGGAGATGGATAGATGTATCTTGAACTTCACATTGTCATATGCAATTGCATACAGTTTCAAACCACAGGCAGTTCACTTAGGACACTTAGGCTGAAAGGCAGATTTAGAAGGTTCGGTTCAGCAAGTAATATGCTGACAGATTTAGAGAGTTCATCTGGTGAAAGATTCATTAGCCTTATTTGTGATTCAATAACTTGTGAGCAGTTTTATTGAAAGAGCTAACTCATAGGATGTGTGTGTTTTTGTCATACAACCTGAGAAAACATGTTGTCTTGTATTATTCCACAATATCTAGGCCCTATAACTGAATTATATTCAATTCTGACTGGAAGATCACATCTCAGAGAAAATATGCGGTAATTGTGAACAGATAATGGATGTTTTGTAATAAATGATGGGTCCTGTGTTTGGGTTCTGTTGGGATTTGAGCCAGATGAGAGGCCAATCATTGTGGTAATCTGGTTTTTATCTAAGTCAGCAGGCATCACCACAATTTCTCATAAGAGAAACTGATGCCAGCAGATTTTCTATTAGCCACTTATGCCAGGATAGTCCATGTTGCGTGACCAACTGTCTAATCGTATGTGCAAAGTCATTGCATTTGACCTTATAGTAGATGTAAACTTGAAAACAAGCAAAAACCTTGTTGGTTTTAAGCTGCAAATTTCAATAATTGATTCCTTTTTATCTTTCTCTGCTCTTCAGCACAGAACTAAATGAGAATGTGTGTACAGTACCGTTACAAGAGTAGCTGTCTCTAGGGCTGTGCAATTAATCGAAATTCAGTTTCGATTTCGATTTAGGCCTCCAGCGATTATGAAAACACAGTAATCGAGATAAAACGATTATTGCGCCCCATTCCGCCCCCTTTCCAGCGGTGCGCTTTCGTTCCTCCATAAAAGCCCAATTTCGCGTGCTAATCTGTAAAATCATGTAACGAGACTTTTGCAAAACGGGACGTGCTTGATTTATTTAATTTGATTAGATTTATGCATGTTTTTAAAAGCGTGAAAGAGAACTTGCGCTTCCTCAGGAGGATTACTGTGTATGCGCTCAGAGACACGGATATGTAAAGTCATCTTTTAGCGCCTAAACGGTCAAATACGCGCAAAAATGTGTCGCTTAGTGATTATTCACATAACCGAGGAGGGTTTATGTAATAAATGAACGTAAGAATGAAAATACGTGTGTAACAGTAAATTGGATCCGTGCGGCTCTTAAAGTGACAGCGGACTATATTCCTGCTGCAACTGTGTGCTTAATATTAATCAAACAACAAAAGACAAAATCACTCACTACTCTTTACTGAAGGACATTTGTAGCTTTAATAAGTAACAAAGGAAGTTTAATTCTTACAGTGAAGACTATGCTGTTTTATTTTATTTTTATTTAGGTTATTCATTTTCTCTAGTAGTAGGCTGTTAACTGAATACTTTAGACTTAAACTTAAAGCACAGTTTGTTTCATTTGTATCTTTTTTCTATTGTATTCTTTTGCTTTTTTATTACTGACATTGTATTCCTTGCTTTTTTTATTACTGGCAGTTTAATTATTTTCAATTATTTTTAGGACCTTTTTTATAATTAATATTAGTTACTCTAGTATTCTGCTGTGATATTGAGAATTGTGACATTTTGCTGGTCTCTAAAATGTAGATGTCATAGCAACCTTATTTACAGAAAATATTTATTTGATATATATATCACTATCTTTAAATAAATCTTTTATATAAAGTTTTGGTCATATGGCCCACTAATAATCGTTTTAAATAATCGTGATTACAATATTGATCAAAATAATCGTGATTATGATTTTTGTCATAATCGAGCAGCCCTAGCTGTCTCTTCCTATCAGTCATTTTCTATAGGCTTTTATGTAGTAGTATTACATACTTTCATTGTATTATACTCTGAGTCTGTGGTCAGTCTTTATATTGGTCTGCTGTAAAACACTTATTGATTGTACGCATATCCATAAATATATATACACACTACTGTTCAATGGTTTGGGGTCAGTAAGGTTAGTTGTTTATTTCTTCTTTAATATTTTTAAGCAAATTTATTCAGCAAGGACACATTTTCGGTAAATTGAAAATAAATAAAATTATATGCAAACCAAAATTAGGTAATTATAAGCCTTTCAAGGTCATTATAACTTGGTGGCATTTTATATATATATATATATATATATATATATATATATATATATATAAATTATTATTATTATTATATTTTTCCCCAGACTTTAATTCAAAATTTTGTGGTCCAGATAAATTTAAAATAAATTCATGCTTTTATTCAGCAAGGATGCATTGTTTTTTGCATAAGAAACAACATAAGGTTTTAAGAAATGTTGCTTAAGCAGCAAATCTGCATATTAGAATGGTTTCTGAAGGATCATGTGACACTGAAGACTGCAGTAATGGCCACTGAAAATTCAGCTTTACCATCACAGGAATAAATTAAAATATATTTTGAAAAAACAAAACAGTTATTTTAATTTATAATAATATTTCACAATATATTACTGTTTTACTGTATTTTTATCAAATAAATGCAAATAAATTCTTTCAAAAACAGTAGTATGTATGTATGTGTATGATATGACTGTATTTTCTCTTCTGGTCTCATCTTAACACTGAATTCTCATTTAACAAGCCCCGACCTTGTGAGTAATTTCAAGGTGTGGATGTTGTGCAAGTGAGGCGGTAGTTCAGGTGTGAAGTGTAGGTGTGTGTGTGGAAGTGTTTAAGATGTTTGTGTAGTCAACTCATCCCTCGCTCCTCAGCTCCTCATAGGGCGGTCCCCATGGTAACATTCTCAAGGGGACTTTGCATTGGCCAGCCCTCTTTCTTGTTTGTCACATCAGCTTTCTGCATCCTTTTTAACCTCACCTGAGCTACGGTGAAGTAGCTCTACGCCTGCACAAAAAAAATGAAGTGAAAACTATTGGATTGGAGTCTTCGTTTCTTTTCAGGAATGCGTTAATATCCTGATATGCTCTTGGGATACTCCTTCAAGTGGATCTTTAGTTGTTTTTCGTAGGTATAAACTTTCTTTCTGGAAGCAGGGAGATTCTGGAATGTGTTTCTTGACAGATTATATAATAAATATTGTTTTAATCATGGCAAAGAAGTAGAAATTGATTATTGTGTTTGTGCATATGTAATGAAATGATTGTTTTTATCTGAAACACTCACTCTCTTATGTTTGACTGCCTCCCTGTGGTAGTACTCTGTAATTTCTTTTTTCTTTTACCAAAAGGACCTCAAAAGAGGTAATAATCAATCTTTCTGAGCTAAATCTATTTGTCACAGTCCTCATTTGCATATTGAATCTCCTGTGGCTGAGGACATTGTGTAGCCAGTGAGGAAGGAGACTGAAATATCAGAATCGGAAGAGAGGATGTAATTATTACTAAATGATCTGGCTGAATCTTAAGTAATTGAGTTAAAGTGTATTTCTGTGTGCTGTTGTAGGTCACGAGGCCTGCCCAAATTGAAGGAGTCCTGTTCCCATGAATCTTTGCTGAGTCCAGGCAGTGCTGTTGAAGCTCTGGATCTGAGTATGGAAGAAGACGTCTACATCAAACCTTTACACAGCAGCATTCTAGGACAAGACTTCTGCTTTGAGGTACAAACTTCAACTCTTAGCATTATTTCCATGATCACACTGACATTTATATGTAGACTACCATTCAATTTTGGGTAGGTAAGATTTTGGTTTCGAAAGAAGTATCTTCCCTGGTAAAAAAGTAATATTTAAAATACATTTATTTCATACTAATTATAGTTCAAATCTATTAACATATTCACTGACATATCGCTCGAAACTTACTGATATAGAAATTACAATTAAAGTTTATTTGGAGTACTACTTGTGCACGAGTCCTGTCCAAACTTGCCTTATACACAGAGGCATTGTCATGTTAGAATAGAAAAGGGTCCTGTCCAAACTTTTGCTATAAAATTAGAAGCACACAATTTCCTAGAATATCATTATATGCTTAAACATTAAGATTTATACTCATGGAAATTACTAAAGTAGTCAAACCTGTTCATTAGAAGGGGGCGACCCAATACTTTTGGCAATATAGTGTACTTCAGTATATCTTTAGTTGGACTTCAGCACTACTTCTGCACATTTAAAATGCATTAAGTACAAAATTAGTTGTTCCAATTTAGCAGACTTGAAGTATACCTGCTTAGTATACTAAAAGTACAATTGCAGGATATTTTTAAATACATAAATATGTAAATGTATTTGTAGTATACTTAGTATGCAGTATACTTATTTATTCATTAAATAAATGTATTTCAAATACATTTTAGTATATTTATTTTTCACCAGGGTTATGCTTTCCAAGACTGCATTTATTTGATCAGAAATGCATTAAAAACAGTAATATTGTGAAATATTATTACAATGTAAACTGTTTTCAATTTTAATGTATTTTAACATTTATTCCTGTGATGACAAAGCTGAATTTTTAGTATCCATTACTCCAGTCTTTAATGTCACATATTCCTTTAGAAATCATTAAAATTTGGTTCTCAAGAAACATTTCTTATTATTATCAACATTGATAATATTTACATTATTTTAATATTTTTGTGGAAAACATTATTCATTTTTTCCTGATTGTTTCATTAATAGAAAGTTCAAAAGTGGGAATAAATTACATTTTAAAAATTTTTTTTTTTTTTTTTTTTAAACTGTTATTTAAATTGTAGTAGTATTTACAGACCTGATGAGTATAAGAAGCATCTTTCAAAAACATAAAGAACATTACCGACCCTAAATTTTGAACAGCCGTATATGTTTATGCCGTTCATAATGTTTCTACTGGTAACTACAAATACAACTTCATTGCTCTTGGTTGTAGTTTGTTCATATGCCCATGCTTACAATTGCATTAGTTCCATCCTAACCTGCTATTGTGCTCTGGTCAGTGTTTTTCCACGGGAACTGAAGGAGGTGTTTGCATCGTGGAAGCAGCAGTGTCATGCTCGAGGGAAGCAGGACATCAGTCAGCGTCTGATTAGCGCATCGCTCTTCCTGCGTTTCCTGTGTCCTGCCATCATGTCCCCTTCGCTCTTCAGTCTCATGCAGGAATACCCAGACGACCGTACCTCTCGAACACTCACTCTCATTGCCAAAGTCATCCAGAATCTTGCTAACTTTGCCAAGTATGTACTTCAAAGTATCAAATAGTTTCAGGATTTTGATTGTAAAAATGTGAATTTGAGTCAAAATGGCTTCATTTTGTTTTGGAAATCTGGTTAACCGTTTACATGACACTTAGATAATCAGTGTATGGCAAAATTCATTGTGAAACTCCAGTGTCTGTCTGCCTCAGAGCACTTTCAGTACTTTTGAATTTCTTATGAATTTCCTGTTCTCTGTTACATCAGATTTGGAAACAAAGAGGAGTACATGGCCTTCATGAATGACTTCCTAGAGCACGAGTGGGCTGGTATGACCCGATTTCTGCTTGAGATCTCGAATCTTGAGACGATCTCCAACACCCCGGGCTTTGAGGGTTACATTGATCTGGGCCGTGAGCTGTCGGTGCTACACTCACTACTGTGGGAGGTGGTGTCTCAGCTGGACAAGGTACAGAAATCCCTCCAAACCATCGTACTGCAACAATACCTCTTACAACAAAATCTACCGTAGGTTAACTGTTTAAAGATTTACAACAGCTGAGCTTCAATTTGTTCAAAGGCGTGACAGTGGGGGGGTAAAAACGCACCTGCCTACCAGAGATGTTTTGTAAACCTCTTGCACTCAGTAATTTTTTTTTCTCTTCTTTAAAACATTTGACACAGAAATTTATAGTACTTACCAGGGTTGGGTAAAAAAAAATATATTGATTTCTCGATTTGAAGCTTTTCTCATTTTTACGAAATGATATTGATTCTTAAATACCAAGAATCAATTAGTCTGTTTTCAGTTAATGAACTTTTTTCGGTTAATGAACAGAACATTGCAATGTGCATCCCATCCAGTAAATTGCAATAAGCTTTGTGATTTGTTGCTTTTAATTTGAAACAAAGCTTCAGATTTCAAATTCTGTACATTTTCTTACAGTATTCAAAGAAAACAAATTCGGTGCCCATAAACTTTAGTCATCTAGAAAAATGAACTCTAGAGAGGAGCATTTTGCTAAATGTTTGCACCATGTAATATAATCATTATAATTTTTACTGTTCTTCAATATTTAAGTTTAAATGAATCTGTCAGGTTTTTATGACGGCCACTATTTAAATGTTTATATTTCAAAAAACGAATTGGAGTAGAAATATAATTATGTAATTTAAACTTAGTTAACTTTAGTTTAGTTTAGTTTAGTATCATAATTTTAACCTTCAGTATTATAGTAATGTAGTACCAACTAACTCCCATGTATATTTTACAGCATTAGCTGAGATTTTTTTCCTTGAGAAAATTTGCCATGTACTGTACAGCCTATATATGCAAAATAATCGATATTGAATTGAAATCAGAATGGAATCACAAGCTTGTAAAGCATAATCGAATTGAATTGTGAAATTTGTGTCAAAAGCCAGCCCCTAGTATAGTACTTACGCAATATAAGCAAATGCTACATGAACACTACTCAACATAAACGAAAAAAAATACTAAGTGCTAGTAAGTATTAATTTAGAATTAGGGGTGCAACGGATCCTAGATGATCCGTGATCTGTACAGACCAGTCCCCACGGTTCGGCACGCATGTGATATGCGGATTAACTGTTAAGTTCAACCATCACAGAGTGAAAGTTATCATTTGCACGTGTTTTGTCTTGCCAATTTACACATTCAATCAATTTCAGACCATTCGGATGAAGGAGAAGTCGAATCGAGAGATTTTTCCGCGTTCAGCCACTGCCGTACACACCCGAAGCGCACGCAGAAATAGAGAGAGAGAGAGCGGAGCGATTCAGATACCGCCTCAACGGATGGATACATACATCCGTTGTTATGTTAAAATACCCGTTTTGGCAAGTATTCTGGTAAACACAGTCGGTTATGTCCATGTCTTAAGTTAACGTATACAGCTGACTATAAGAATGAAACTGAATGTGTGTCAGTATTAGGTCCGTGCATTTTGTCTTAAAGAGACAGCAGCCTATAAACACCTGCTTCTGTCTGCTAATCAAACAACACCACAGCTTTAACAAAGATTAATCTATATTTAACTTATGCAGTAAGCGTTATTGTGTTGTTTTACACTTATTACATTTCTGCACCTGAATACTACTGTTACTTCTTTATATAGCCTATAATTTTATGTTTTATGTCATCTATGCTTGTAATTTGTGTAATTGTTCTTGTTGTATTACTGACTTGAGTAGTTTCTGCTGGGGAATAGAAGTACTTAAAGTAAGCTTTTAGTAATAAATGAAAGCAAACTTTTTTTGCTGATCTGAAAAATGATCCGATCCATGACTCAAAATCCGTAGTATGATCCGAACCGTGAGTTTTGTGATCCGTTGCACCACTATTAAGAATGCCCACATCTCAAAATCAGGAAGCACATTTCATACCTCAGAGGTATTGCCACAAATGTCTTCTGTTGAGCTGTGTGCTACTTCTCGGTAATGCTTGATCCCCGCTAAACGTTGTAAGGTTCTAGCTGATTTTAAATGTTCAGCCTGACATTGCAGTAATGTTATACAGCTATGTGTGACCAAAAAATGCTTTGCACTTGTTTGCAGTGTCAGTGTCATAGGTTAAGTTGTCTAGGTTAAGTTAGCCTCAAGGTTAATGTCTCTGTTTAATCTGGAACAGTCTGTCTAATGGCATTGGACACAGCGCATTCACGCATCCCCACACGCCCTTCCCCTAACCCTTGCTGACCTATTGCGTCTGGAGCATGGTTTTGTTTTGACTGCGATTAAAACCTCCCTGCACAATATTTTTGTTTCCTGCCATTATTTTTGTTTCCTGCCATAAGTTAATTCATCTCAACCTTTCTTTTATCTCGTCTCAGACATAACTTTCTGTTGTTGTTTGATGCATGGCCTGCATTTGACCATTTTTACCTTGTTTGTTTCTGTTTGTTGTTTTTGGAACGGCTTTTGTCATTTTTGTAGAAGCATGTGTTTGGTTTTTCTTTTTATTTATCCCTAATTTGACTTTTTTCCTTTTGTTTTCTCCTCATGCCACTATCCATTCCACCCTTTCCTGTCCGACACACTGTGTCTCCATGGTTACGCTGTCCTACCACCAATGCATTATGGTGCCTACTATCTCGACCAACCAAAAAACCCTCCTGCCAATCCACCAATCTGCCATCTGCACCCTCAAACTCTCGGGCTCCATGTGGTTGCCCTCTGTGGTCCATAATGTGGTTACGCGCCAACCCAGGGTGACAATTCCTTCCTGCAGGCGACGGTGGCCAAACTGGGGCCCCTGCCGCGAATACTTGGCGATATCACCCGCTCGCTGTCCAGCCCCACCCCCATCCAGCAGCAGCTCAGGCGCTTCCAGGACCACAGCTCCGCTAATGACATCAGTGGAAGTGTGTCCTCAGGACTGCAGAGAATATTCGAAGACCCAGCAGACAGGTAGGACATTGCTAGATTTCATCATTTTCTGACTCTTGCGCTGTATTCCAAATCACCTAAAGCCATAATTAAGCTTTGTCTGAGGAACTGACTGAAATTATTTGGTTGTTATTCCAAAATTATAATAGTTACTCACTCATCCACAAGTTCAAACTTGGTGCGTTCCTAAAAGAAGAAGAAAATCATTGTTTGTATGTGTATTGTGAAAGTGCCAGGATTGAATTTGTGGAATAATGAACATTGTAAAGAGCCGTTTGTGGTTAAATACGCAATGTAGTGGAGGTAGCGACAGATCTTTTCTTCTCTATTGTGACGTACATCTGAGTGAAGCAGGTTATTGAAAAGAACAAAAATTTAGGCTGGAAACTCTTATCATTTCACAGGAAGATTGAGTTATGCCATTTTGATGATAAATTAGGAGGTCAAAAAAGAAGAAACCTAGCAGTGTTGGGGAGTAACTAGTTACATGTAACGGAATTACGTAATTTAATTACAAAATAAATGTAACTGTAATCAGTTACAGTTACTGAGAAAAAAATGTGTAATTAAATTAGTTACTTATGAAAATGATAACGATTACAAAGGGGATTACATCTGAATATTTTCACACACATACAGATTTAATTGATTTCTTTCTCAAATTGCATTGACTGCTCTAAAATATGAGAGACCAATGTGTCAGGAGTATAGGACATATGCTTATTCAATAACTGTTTTATTTTCTGTTTTTGGTTTGTGTACAAGCTTTATTTTTTAAGATTAACTGTTTTTTTCCAAGGCATTGTTAGACGCCAGTGATTCCTGTTATAGCTATGCAAAGATTTGCTTTCAAAAACAGTATCATAACCAATACTATATTTTATGATGTGATTTAACCTCAGAATGATCTCAAAGGAAGAAGAGGTGCTAAAGTCAGATTTTTGTGGTGGCTGTTCTTTAAAATTAAATGTTTATCATTTTAATTCAAGTGATGAAGGATTTTGAAAGTCTGATAGTAATCAGTATTGAGTACTACTGTAAGGTTAACAATGCCTGGTTTAAATGTTTTAAAATGACTAACAGTTGAAAACATTCATTAGAAATTTAGAAAAGTAATCAAAAAAGTAATCAAATGTAATAAGTTACATTAATAAAGTAATTGAAATAGTCACACTATTTATTACATTTTAAATAGGGTAACTTGTAATCTCTAACCTGTTACATTTCCAAAGTAACCTTCCCAACACTGGAAAGTAGATAGGGTGAGTTTCCTTTTCATGCCATTTTTTATTCGTGACGTATACCACAATTCTTCAAAGATCACATTTAGAACTGGTCTGTCCAGTTAATAGTGGATAAATTTAACCAAGTCCCCATCCTACATTTTTTTTTTTTTTTTTTCTCTTTTCTTTTTTGGTAATCCATTTCACTCAGATGTACATCACAATACAGAAGTAAAGATCTGTCCCAAATTCTGTTTCATCGCAACTTTAAAAAGTCTTCAGAACAGATGGCTGGCTACTTGTATTTCTCTGAGAAGGCCTGTTGGTATAGGACAAGGAAAGACCACAGTGCATTGTAACACCTAAGTATGAATGAGTATTACATTAGCACAAGTAACTTTCCAGAGACTTAGGCCATTAAATTGGACCATTAAAATAAAAAGTGCAATATTATGACTGCAGCATTCTCATACATTCATTCTTGCTTTTCTTGTTCCTCAGTGAAATGAGGAGCATCAAATCTCCTGTCCAGGAGCACATGGAGGCCTTAGTCCGAGGGAAGCATCCTTTATTGGGTCAGCAGTCCTCCACTCACAGCATGAGCTTCTCAGACAAAGAGGAGCGAGACAGTCCACTCCCGAATGGACGCAGTATATCTCTAATGGACCTGCAGGACTCTTACCTGGCACAGGGGCATCCGGGTCCTAACTCTCTCAACGAAGCCCCACCTAGATTAGGCCGAGTGGGCTCTCAGGCCTCCATCGGCCCTGTCCCCCCTCCACACCTCCACCAGCCCCCTGTCCATCCGAAAGTTCCCCAGCTAAGGGACAACTTGCCCCAGAGTGCCCCGCAGGTGCGGCGCCCTATACACCCCTCCCTCAGCCAGCAGCGTAGCTTGCAACCTCTGTCTTTCCAAAACCCTGTTTACCACCTCAGTAATCTGCACGCACAATCCACGCACTCAACCCAGTCCACGCACTCCGCCCAGTCCCTGCAGCCAGACTCTAGCTCGGAGAACCTGAGCACAGGCAGCTCTCGAAGTGCCAGTCCCAGTGCGTCAGGTGGCCGAGGAGCTACTCCCAGAACACGGATGCCCTCCACCAGCAGCGTGGAGGAGGAACTCACCCGCAAAAGCATCCAGGGACAAGAAACGCCTCCTCCCACAGCACGCTGGCATCCTCCCCTGGCAGACCAGCACTTGGGAGCCCAGGTTGTGGCGGTACCGAGACAGAGCAGCGCAGGTACGGCGCATATCGTGAAGGTGGAACAGCAGAGTCGAGGAGTGGGTCTGGTGGCAGGAAACGCAGGGGCGCGAACCCCAAGGTCGCTCCCTCACAGCACTTCCCTGCGTAGCAGCAGCAGCATCAACACTGAACCCATGCAGCAGAGCGGCGAGAGATCAAGACAGCAGTCCACGTGCTCCAGAGACAGTTCGGTTCCTGGGGGACGAGGTACCAAGCAGGTAAAAACCGAGACGAGGAAAGAAAGTTTACTTGATCCAGACTTGTTTGAACCCAAATAATGCTTTGTTTGCATGTGTTTGTAAGGTACAGTCACCTGTAGAGTCAGTCACCATGTCCCCAGTGGAGCGAACGGCAGCATGGGTTCTGAATAACGGCCAGTATGAAGATGAAGAAGAGGAAGGAGCGAACAAAGACGATGCCAAACATGTAGAGAAGGTACAAAAAGAAGAAATTGCTTCAAATATGCATTAGATAATCACTATAGAAGCAGTGTTAATTTCTTTGACGAATAAATTTAGTCAATTTTCATCAACGACATTTTTTTGACAGACGAAAACGAGACGATAACGAACTAAAACTCATTTTGAATGACAAAAACTGATGAAAATCAATTGACATTTTCATCAACGAATAAAAACGAAACTAAAATGTTAGGGAGGGACGATTTGGGAAGAGATTCATTCAGAATTAATCTGCTGTGTAGTTAGGAGGTTAGATGCCTACATATGAACCGGCGGGACATAAGCTAACGTACACTTGCAGCACGTCTCATAAAACATTCAGAAATGTTAATATCTGGGAGTAAGAGAAAAGCAGACACATGGATAAATTTGACGATGCGAGAGAGAACTCAATTCAGTCCGGTTTTCTGAGCACAGACACCGAAGCAAACACACACGCACAAAGCGCTTCTCACACAGCACACGAGTACTCTTTCACGTCTCATGAACGGAGAAATACACACAAAATGTTGTCGAATTGTCCGTTTTGATGAGTATTCACGTAAAAACAGTCAATTACGTAAACAGTAGGGAGAACATGTATCAGTACATTGCATCCGTGCATTTGGTTTTAAAGGGATAGCAGCCTAATTTATTTGCTATTGTCCGAGTCATGGATGTTAATCAAGCAACAAAAGAAAGACAGAAAATCACTCGCTGCTCTTGACTAAATCACTTTAGTAGCCCTAATGAAGATTAATCTAAATTTATTTATAGAAATAAATATGTCTGCTTGAAAGAATGGAGAATACGGTAAACAAGTTGTTATAAAGAATGCATAATTAGCCTATATAACCATTGGTATTTCATTGAAAAGAAGACCATGTTTTTGTTCTTTATGAGAAATGGTTTTATTTAATTTTAATATAAAGGCATGTTGTGTGTCACCACAGTTAAATCCGTGTCTATCATGATAAAACCTTAATATCAAACCTATATAATGAGTTTGGAAATTTTAGAGGAATGCTGTGTGAATGCATTGCACTGTAACTAAACCCATTAGATTTTAGCCAACTAAATGTACTGTAGATTTAGTCGACTAAAATCTTATGATATTTAGTCGACTAAAACTAAAAACAATTCAGATGACTAAAACTAAATGGAATTTTATTCAAAAAACTATGACTAAAACGAAATCAAAATTTGCTGTCAAAATTAACACTGTTTAGAAGGTTTTAAGACGTTCTACTCTTCTCTGAAGTATGAACAGGAAATCTCGAAGCTGAAGGAACGTCTGCGGGTGTCTAGTCGGCGACTGGAGGAATATGAGAGGCGGCTGCTGGCACAGGAACAGCAGATGCAGAAGCTGCTATTGGAATACAAGGCTCGATTGGAGGACAGTGAGGACCGTCTGCGCAGACAACAAGAGGAGAAAGACAGCCAAATGAAGAGTATTATCTGCAGGTGAGTGTCTGAACAAATTTACAGTATATACTGTATAAAAGAGTGAAAATCTTATTCTTTTGGTTGGAAACCTCAAAATACAGTCTAAACATTTAGTGAATGTGAAGTAAAATTTGTACATTTAATGTTTAACCATTTAGAGATCAATATAATACATATATAATATAATGTATAAAAGGCTCTTTTTCATTCTTTTATTCATTTTTTAAGGTACAATTTTTGATTATATTTTTATTTTATTTTTACCTTTAATGTGTCTGGTTCATACACTGCCGTTCAAAAGTTTGGGATCAGTAAGGTTTGTAATGTTTTTTGAAGTGTCTTCTGCTCATCAAGGCTGAATTTATTTGATCCAAAATACAGAAAAAAGTAATATTATGAAATATTATTGGAATTTAAAATAATGGGTTTCTATTTTAATATACTTTATAGGGATGTGCCCGAATAGCGAATCCGTATTCGGAAAGGCACGGAAAACGAATAATGCGTTCTACGGAGCCACAAAAGGGACATGGTTAGCCGCTTACTAGCAGTAGCCTAGTACATAAAATTTCACTTACCACATAAACAGAGAGAGGTAAGGAGAGATGACCGATAGGACGATGTCGAATGATTTGCAGATACTGAGCACCACTGACAAATATCTAATCTTGTGAAATGTGTGGTAAGTAGTGCCGCTCCTTAGTAGATTAGGCTGCGTGTGATTGCGAATCTCAAAAGGGAAAGTAAAAAGCAAACGCGCATTCTTAAGTGATTTCAATGTCCCGCATATTAATAACAGCTTCCTGAAAGCACTGAAATATATTTTTCTCATATATATCGTATTTATTCCCTTTACGGTTGCCAATAGTACACATCATTACCTTTCCGAATACCGGATTCGGGCACATCCCTAATACTTTAAAATATAATTTATTCCGTGATTTACTCCAGTCTTCAGTGTCACATGATCCTTCAGAAATCATTCTAATATGCTGATTTATTATCAATGTTGGAAACAGTTGTGCTGCTTAATATTTTTTTTGGAACCTGTGATACTTTTTTCAGGATTCTTGGATGAATAAAAAGTTAAAATAACATTTATTTAAAAAAGAAATCTTTTCAAATCTGTTCAAAAGTTTGGGGTCAGTAATTTTTTTCTTTCTTTTTTAAAAGAAATGAATACTTTTATTCAGGAAGGATGTGTTAAATTGATACAAAGTGATAGTAAAGACTTACATTGATAGACAAGATTTCTATTTTGAATAAATGCTGTTCTTTTTAACTTTTTATTCATCAAAAAAATCAAGGTTTAAAAAAAAAATATGAAGCAGCACAAATATTTCCAACATTGATTATAAATCAGCATATTAGTATGATTTCTGAAGGATCATGTGACACTGAAGACTGGAGTAATGATGCTGAAAATTCAGCTTTGCATCACAGGAATCAATTATATTTTAAAGTATATTAAAATAAAAAAACCGTTATTTTAAATTGCAATAATATTTCACATTATTACTGTTTTTTTCTGTATTTTTGATCAAATAAATGCAGTCTTGATGAGGAGAAGAGACTTCTTTAAAAACATTAAAAATCCTACTGATCCCAAACTTTGAATGGCAGTGTATTTACAATATGAAAACAAAGCTATCAAACATAAACTTATTGTATCAAAACTATTTGTAATAATAAAACCATGTGAAATCTGACAGGATGTGTTGTGTCATTTGTGGCTCATAGGCTGATGGCCGTGGAGGAAGAACTGAAGAGAGACCATGCAGAGATGCAGGCGGTTATAGACGCCAAACAGAAGATAATCGATGCACAGGTACTGCAGATGACCATATTAACCAGCATGATAAATGCAAGGGAACTTTAGTGAGAGTTTGGAGATCATCTTAGTCTACTGTCTGGTTGAGGAGCTGTCCTGTGTGTGCTGCACAGTGGTATGCTTTGAACTCCCTGCTAAACCTCAGATGGTATTAAAGCAAACAGGCTGCTGACTGGCTCATTGTTACTGTGTCCTACTGAATTCCAGGTCGCTAATGGAACTGAGGTAATACCAGCAGGCAAGTACAAGCAGACAGTTCTGGTCCTACAGAGCAGCTAGGCTTATGTAAGCGCACCCTGATCCAACACCCATGCCTGGCCTGAACCTTTGCAACACTCAGTCCTCTAAGCCATTTTGTTTTTTCTCCACTTCAGATGACATAATAAAACAAGGGTTAAATGTGAAGTGTGTAGTTTTTTTGTTGTTGTTTTTTTAATGTTAAAACACTCTATCCAAATTGCACAGAGATAACAAAAATGTATAGGAATAAACAACAATGTAATAATATAAATAAATAAATATATATATATATATATATATATATATATATATATATATATATATATATATATACACTATATTGCCAAAAGTATTGGGTTGCCCCCTTCTAATGAACAGGTTTGACTACTTTAGTAATTTCCATGAGTACAAATCTTAATGTTAAAGCAAATAATGATATTCTAGGAAATTGTCTGCTTCTAATATTATAGCAACAGTTTGGACAGGACCCTTTTTCTATTCTAACATGACAATGCCTCTGTGTATAAGGCAAGGTTCAAAAAGAAAATTATTGATTCAGTCAGTGTGGAAGAACTTGACTGGTCTGCATAAAACCAAGTCCTAATCCCAGTTTAACACCTCTGGTGTGACTGTAAATGCAGACCTTGAGCCAAAAACTCATCACCAAACACCAATGACTTGTACATATGGGTACAGTCATTTTAGACACTTCCAAAACTGTTGCAACAGAGATGGAAATACAATTTTTAAATACATGAATTATGTTCCCATCGTTGTTGCCACAGATTTGGAAGTGCATTTTTCTGTTCTAAAGAAGGGGGTGTCCCAATACTTTTGTCTATATAGTGTATGTACAAGTGTTTGGTGATGAGTTTTTGGCTCAAGGTCTGCATTTACAGTCACACTAATTTTTTATTAGATATTTAAAAGAATTGTCCACCCAAAAATAAAGAATCTGTCATTATTCATTCTTATTTTGTTCCGAACCTGTATATTTTTGTGGGGATTTTTCAAAGGAAAATAAAAAAGATTTTTTTGAAGAATGTTGTTAACCAAACGGTTCCCATTGACTTCCATTGTTTTTATCCATAAAATGAGAACATTACCAACCATACAATTACCAAAATTACCAACATTCTTCTATATATATATATATATATATATATATATATTATTTTTTTTTATATATATATATATATATAATTACACACTTTACCTTTAAACTAGATACTTAAATTTGTTTGCATACTTAAACTTTTCAGTCATAGCCATTTCTCTTTCAAAATTCTCCTCAGGGTTGGTAAACGTTCATTCTTTTCCCACATTTCAAATCTGCCAGAGCGTCTTCCTGATATTTTGTGTGATGCTATTGAGGAATGTGTGTTGATAGGGATCTCTCTTAGCAGATTTAGTACCTGGTACCTGTGAGCTCTAGCTTTGGCTGCTGTTTTTATTTTCCCTCCTTATTTTTGCCTAGTCACTTCCTTATTGCCCATGCTGCCACACTCCCAGCACTGTAGTCGGTGTGTGTGCACTCCACAAGTTCCCACTGCCCTCTGCTGATTATTACTTTATACTGTAATGATGGTCTGGTGTTTGTCTGCATCTGTTGCTTATACAGGATTTGAGTTGTCCTGTTTTTGCTGTCCTTACAAACTTGCTCTTTTGCGTGTATGTGCTTTTGAAGACAGAGTCTTGTAGCACATGTGATTGTTCACTTGCCTGACCACTGTCAGACTGGCACAAATTATAAATACGCCCTATTCACATCAGCTATTATTTGTCTTTTTAAAATTATCTTCATTATGAAATGAAGATAGAGTTGATTTGGTTATATTTTGTTGAAAAATATACATGATGAAACATGACTTATATTCTTTTTAATTAGTTTTATTTATTTACTTTTTCACTTTTTTTGCTAACACATTCAGTTTCACCATTTATGTCCACCATTTTCCCCTTTTGGACAGTATCATTTGTTTACTATATTATATAATTTTATTTGTAATGAATCTTTTTAAAGGAATATTCATGGTTAAATGTAATTTCAATCTGAAAATATGCAAGAAATAGAATATTATAGATATTTGTGAAAAGCTTGGTACAATGGAATGCATAATAAAAGTTCATTCAGCTGAAAAAGAAATCCTACCAATAATAATAATAATAATAATAATAAATTATATAGTCAAACCAAAATTTATTCAGACACCTTCAAAATTTCTCACATTATCACAGTTTATTTGCTGTAGTTTAGAAAATGGTAATGGTAATGGTAACAAAATGGCAATAACAAAACATGGTCATGTCAAAGTGTCGAATCAAATTTTTGGTCCCAAATTTTTATCAGTTTTACTGGTAGTCCACTGTATGAAGAATTTTTGGGTATAATATGTCACAGTTTACTTTATTTTGCTATCCTCACTTACATAAATGAACTATAGTGTCCTGCACCCACTAGTAAAAAAAAAAAAATAGCAAAAATTATATCTGGTGTCTGTATAACTTTTGGTTTGACTGTAAATATGTATGTTATATATATTAATAATATAATAATAATAAATTATTCATTATATATAATATTTATTCTAAAAATAATAATAATAATGTCTGACCAAAATTGTGAGCTCTGTGTTTCTGCTGCTAAATCGCAGTATTTAACCTTGAATATTCCTTTAATTTATGTTAAAAAATGAAGTCTTAAATTTGATTTTAATGTGCTTCTCTCTTGCAGGAGAAGAGGATCAGCTCTCTGGATGCAGCTAACTCTCGGCTGATGAGTGCCCTGACTCAGGTGAAAGAGCGATACAGCATGCACAACCTCCGCAACGGCCTGTCGCCCACCAACCCCACCAAGCTCTCCATCACTGAGAACGGAGAGTTCAAGAACAG